>APFE030842689.1:123872-147047 GCA_000404065.3 Pinus taeda | reverse complement strand
CTTTGAGTCCATGGTTTAGGGAACCCTTGCTTGACCACTTGATTGAAAATCTTGTGAATGTGGGGGATGAGGACAGGACCTCCAATTTTTAAGAATTCCACTTGGTAACCTTCAATGTCCTTAGCTTTCCCATTAGCCAAGCAATTAACCACAAAATCAATGTCTTTTAATGAGAAAACTTCTTTCGTTGTGAGCATGGTTTCAAAGTTATCCATGACATTTGGAGATTGCTTTTTAAGATAGAAATTCCAGTCGTGTAAAGAATTTTTTTTATTATCTTTAGTTTTCCTAGTTAGAATCTGCCTCCAAAATTTCCTAGGAGCTACCTTAGAGAGGTGTAAGAGATTCTCTTGTATTTTACGAATATACTGCCTTTTTTTCCTTTTAGTTAGGGCTTTGTATATTTTTATCTTGCCAATTTTAAGATATTCATAATGTAACAAACAAAAATCAATGTTGCAATGTGGTGAACAAAAATCAACATTGCAATGCAAAAAATAGAAATTGATGTCACATTTGATGAGTAAAAATCAATATCACAATGCGATTAAAAAAATTGATGTCACATGTGATGAACTAAAATCCATAATGTAATGTGATGAAGAAAAATTGACACTAGAACGTGGTGAATAGAAAAGCACTAGATAACAATGTGATGAACAAATAACAATGTCGCAACATGTTGAAAAAGGTCTCACAACCTGATGTAATAAAAAAGGTTCACATCATAATGTAATGAATAAACATCATCATCATAATGTGATGAATAAAGTATTGATTCTACAATGGACATCCATGTCTTAGTGTCATAATGTGATGATGGCATAATGGTCACCTATAATTAACCATGGCCAAACATGGCTAGACATAGTCTTCATTATCAAACAAATCTAAACATGGTTAGCCATAGTCAACATGGTCAAGCATGGTCACAATTTCTCAATGTCACAATGGTAAAGCATGGTCATGATGGTCCACCATGGTGAATCATAGCCACATGGTCAACCATAGTCAACATCATCACATGGTCACCATAGTAATCACATTCATCATAATTAACCATACTCAACCATGAGGAACATAACTAACATAGGAAACATGGGCAACCATAATTTACCATAGTCAACCATGTCAAACATGCTCACAAAAACATAATAGTCAAACATGGTCACAAATGACACAATGAAAGTCCTAGTCAACCATAACCAAACATGGTCATATATTGCCTTCATGGTCAAACATGTTTGATCAACATATATCAACCACTTGTAATGTGCTTGATGCAAACAACATGGTCACCCATGGTAAACCACATTGAATATGGTTAATCCTTTCTTAGCCATGGCCAAGATGGTCAACCAAGGTCAACCATGGTCAAGGTTGTCACCCATAATCAACCATGGCTAAGATGGTTAGCCATAGTGATTAATGCTCAACATGGTCAACCATAATCAACATGCCCAAAGATATTCATCTATAACACTCACAATCATGGTTATCCATATCCACTCATAGTTTGTAATAGCCCTGGTGAAAATTCAATGTAATAAAATTAAAAACAATAACCACAGATGAATGGGACACTTATTCCAAGCTGAATGTTGGGAAAGACATCCTAGGGGGTGTTCATTTTTTTATTTATGGCTATGTAAATTGGAAAAGGAAATGGATAAGGCTTTTGAAGGAAAAATGGCATTTTTGGCACAATTATTTATGAAAATAATGGAAATTAGGAGAAAAATGAAGTGAAAGGTCACAGGTTGCATGTGAGGGGGAAAATGAAGGGAAATAATGGAAAATGAAGAAAATAGAGGCCTCATTCATAAAATAGCTTATGAGGATCAGTTGGTAAAATTTTGTCAATTTAGCTTTGGAGTTCTTTCATTATTATCTATCTCTCATACTCTTGGACACTTAGTGTTTTCTTGGAGCATTTTGGCATTGGAGCAAGAAAGGGAAAGAAGGCAAGAGGAAGCAAAGATCATGCAGTGAAAGGTAGGATCAAGAAGCTACAACAAGATTCATTGTAGGTATCGACTTGCATGTGTATTTTCCTTGCTAGATTTTGCATGCATGGGATTGCATGTGTTTCCTTTCTACCATGGCATGGGTTTGGCTTGGTGTGACGATATTTTCAGCCTAGCCTTGCCATTTCTTAATATATTTGTTGAGATGTGTTCTCTCATACGGTTTGTGTGGGATGGCTGAATTGGATTTGAAGTCGAGTGGGGTGGATCTCCAAATTGAAAAACACATGGTGGTAGTGGTCCCTAAACCGAACTGAGGATGCATGAATCCATTGGTCTAGTAGCCCCTAAACAAGTCTATGGCTTGCAATAAAGCCATATTGTGTGCCTCGATGGGCCTAGGAATCCTTGCCAGTGAATGGTGGGATATATGGTAAAGAAAAGAAGTGGATTCTCTCTCCGTTGGGCCTAGTGATTCCGAGATGGAATGCATGGTAAAGCTTGGAGAGTATATCTCGGTGTAGGGCCTGGTGATCCCTGGATCAAACTGCGGATGGACAGTAAAGCCTCAAAGACTAGGAGGCTCTCAAATTCCTCACAGTGTAGACGTAGAACTCCAGTGGCATCGACATTGATTAGTTTTTTTGGTGTGTTCTATGAGTCCCACGTTCATGCTTGGAATATGGAACAGGGGTGATTGGATGAAGACAGACTTGGCTCATCCAATCTACAGTTAGGTGGAATGTGGTAGTCCCGTCACAATTGATTCATTACATTGATTAATGAGAAATTACTTCCATTGATTTTCAAGTGTAAATGCATTGATATATATATAATATATATATATATATATATATATATATATGGATTTTGATGGCTGATATTTTCATTGTAATTATGTTCCTATTATGTTGGTTAGATGTATATCCTGTGGTAGAAACTATGCTTGGCTCTCAGCATGTTTTCACTTGTATTTTAATGGATATGGTATCTATGACCTAATATGTGATAAGGCAGAAAATGACATGAGGAAACAATGGTTCATGGCGATTCTCAGATAAGTATGAGATCCCTACACTTAATTATGTTGTTTACACCTGTAGGTTACATGTTGAAAATATGTTTGATGAAATGTCTGTCATGGCTAGTATGGATCTAGTTAAGGTCTTGATCAAATATTAAATTTTGCATCATTGTTTCCCTGTACTTTACTTGATTCTGAGCTTTCATTCTAATTTGGGCAGTGGCCTGGGCTTTGGGCCTAAAAAATTAGCTTAATTCCTAGGGTTACTGGCATAAAAATGGCAAGTTTGGTCCACATTCACAGCTAGGCAGGCCTATGAGAGCGAAATTAGGTCTCTGGTTGCCCTCTTGCCCATAGCATGAGAGAAACTATGGCCCAAGAGGTCTAGAACAATAGTAGGACCCAGGGACAGGATGTTTGAGTGGTTGACTTGTCTCCTGAGGGTTCTGTTGATGATCTTAAATGACTCTGTGTGATGTTCTTTTGATTCCACTTCTTCAAGATCACCTAAGAGTTCAAATCTGGTCATAGTAGCCTCTTGTCTCATGTTTACCCTGGTTGGCATGGTTACTTGGGTGGATGTGAGAGGAGGGTGTTACATATATGTTCCATTGATTCCACTTCCTTAAGGTTGTTACCTAGGAGGTTGAATATGATCATAGTAGCCTCTTGTCTCATGTTTACCCTAGTTGGCATGGTTAATTAGGTGAATGTGGGAGGAGGGTGTTACAAACTGGTATCAGAGCATTGTTCAACTCTCGGACTAAATGGGTTGAATGTGTTAGTCATGCATGCATGTTAGTTGCATGTGTGTCTCTTACACTTATATACTTGTTGCATTTGCTAGATGATGGATTAGGGTTGTAGTATGGTTATCATGGAGAATTTGATGTTGATTTCATGAAGAGTAATTGACATGAGTATGTGACTGACTGTATATGGCTATTTGTCACTTACATGTTGAGTTTACGTTGTCTACTTACATATTTGTATGTTAGGTTACATTTTGAGTATTTTAATTACATGTATCAGTCTTGTAGGTTGATTACAAGAATTGACCGATCACGTTCGACTACATGCGATTATGCATATTTGTAGTTGGTTAGGTATTGCTTATGCATATTGTCGGTTGCATGTGGAAATGCATACAATGGAGTAATGGTTGTTGTCATGCACGATGTCATAGCATGCATTGTTGATATGGCCTTGCATTAATGATCGTGTCCTAGTTAGAGTGATGTTTATGTGTTGATACATTTATTTGTGTATGTTTATATGTTGTTATGATTCTTTTATACATGTTTCACGCTGATTTGGTGATCTTGCAGACAATGTATCCTCCCCAAGCTATACTAAGGTACATTGGTTTATTGTGATTTGGTTTGTTTGGCATATTATGCATTACAAAAAGAAAGAGATCAAATGGATAAAAAGGTTGTAGACTACGTAGAATCTCCCTATGCATCAGATGAGCAGCGTGGTGTGGGGTATACTTCTAATTTGGCTGATACACTGAGAAGCTTGAAGGAAGAGATAAGGAGTTTAAGGAAGATAATGATCAGATCATACAGGCACAAGAGAAGCAAGTAGAGGTTAATGCTATACTTCTTTAGAGTTTGTCAGACTTGTAGCGAAAATGGCCACATTAGATCGTCCATGGAAAAGAGGATAAAACTAATGGGGCATATGGTAGTAGATCTCCTGGTAGACACAAGTCAGACAGATCTGATATAGTGAGAGTGGCAGGTTGTTGGACACCATAGAAAGGAGGGACAGTGAGTACAGGATTTATTCAAGTTTTGGTTTTGATAGACATCATGATCGTTGTCGCTATCATCCTTATAAGAGGAATGATAAGGGATACTTATTGGATGAATTCAAGAAATCAAAACCACCTACTTTTGATGGAGATGTGAAGAAGCTAGAAGATGCAGAGGCTTGGATACCTGGCATGAAAAAATTATTTAAGTTCCATGAGTACAAAGATAACATGAAGGCCTGGATAGTTATCTTTAGCTTGAAAATTAAAGCAGACATCTGGTGGGAAGCTTTCAAGTGGGTTAGAGACATCAGAACATATGATTTGAGTTGGTGGGAATTCAATATGCTTTTTAGGAAGAAGTACTTGTCAAAAAGGTACTACGATAGCAAGGCTAAAGAATTCTATGAAAGATTGGGTCAATGACAGACAAAGGGTATATGACCAAGTTTCTTGATTTATTGAGGTATGTACCATATCTTACTAATGAGAATGCTAAATTTCATAGATTTGTCAGTGGTTTTCCATTAGCATTTAGAGATCAGATTGAGTATGATGAGCCTCGGTCACTTGAGGAAGTCATTTGGAAACTGAAGCATCGTTATGACCAATCAAAGTGTAATAATGAATCTCAACATGGATGGAAAGGAAGAGAAAAAGGTAGAGGTAAATAGTATCCTAAGAGGAAAAGGCCTCAACATGCAGATGGAAAAGAAAATGTGGCACCACAAAAGAGATTTAATGTAGCTAGATAGGGACATGGGCCACAGTAGCAGCATCAACATAGAGGTGAGGGCATTGGTCGGTTGGAGTGTTGGACATGTGGTGAGGAGAAACTTATGAGATATTGTCTGCAACATTAGGGTGGAAGGCCTAAGTTATACAATGCACAGCAGGCATAGACTATTGGGGATGTTGATCAGAGTATTCGATGTATCTATGAAGCAATGGATAACGGACAAGAAGAACACCAGGAATCTATCATTGAGATGGACAGTAAGCTTTGTGATCAAGTTATTTCTTTTTTATTGAACTTGGATCCAATTATAGCTATGTTAGTCCTGACTTGGTGGATAAGTGTGGTTTGAGTAAGGAATTGCATGCAAAGTCTTAGTTAGCACAGTTGGATACAGATACAAAGAAGTGAGTTCATCATTGGTTAAGAGGTTGCACATTTGATTTAAATGGTATGCCTACAACATCACATATGAATGTATTACCGTTGGGTTCATATATTATGTTATTGGGCATCGATTGGTTGTATCTACATAGAACGAAGGTTGATTGTTATGACAAAGCTATTGAGTGTGTTGATGACAATGGAGAAACAAGAATCTTGTAGGGTAAGAAGAAGGCCACATCAGTTAGGATGGTGACAATTATGCAAACAAAGTGTAGCTGCATGAAAGGATGTAAGCTATTTGTAGTACAATTTCTAGTGATAAGAGTAAGGAGGTTGAGGATGCAGATATTTTGAATAGGTACCCAGTGTTGCAATCGTTTCAGGATGTAATTTATGAGGACATTACATAGTTGCCACCTCACAGTCAGGTAGAATGTTCGATTGAGTTAGTGTTAGGGGAAGCTCCAACATTGAAATCACCTTAC
Organism: Pinus taeda; assembly: GCA_000404065.3. Classification (NCBI taxonomy): domain Eukaryota; kingdom Viridiplantae; phylum Streptophyta; class Pinopsida; order Pinales; family Pinaceae; genus Pinus; species Pinus taeda. Next base: position 140,689 of record APFE030842689.1, on the reverse strand, counting down.
ACGATGAGCACACCTGAGTTGGTTGAGTTAAAGTTACAGCTGAAGGAAATGTTGGACAAGGGATACATTAGGCTAAGTGTATCACCTTGGGGTGCACCAGTCTTGTTTGTGAGGAAGAAATATGGTACCCTCAGATTATGCATTGATTACATGTAGTTCAACAAAGTGACTATAAATAAAAAATATCCTTTGCCTAGGATTGATGACTTGTTCAATAAGTTGAAGGGAGAAGCAGTGTTCTTAAAGATTGACTTGAGATCCAGATACCATCAGGTATGCATCAAAGAGGAGGACATATACAAGACTACGTTCAGGACTAGGTACTTGAGTTCATGAGTTTCATGAGTTTCTTTTACACTGAGGCACACTACTTGGGACATGTTGCCTCTGAGGAGGGCATTGCAGTAGATTGAGAGAAGATAAGGGCAATCATGGAGTGGGTAGCTCCTAAGAGTCTGGATGAGGTGAGATCTTTCATGGGTCTGGCAGGCTATTATAGGAGGTTCATCAGGAACTTAACATAGATTTCTTATCCTACCACATCATTACATAGGGAAGGTAAGAAGTTCGAATGGACTGAAGAATGTGAGACTAGCTTTGAGCAGCTCAAGAAGTTACTGACGCATGCACTAGTGCTACAGATTGCAAATCTGGACAAAGCATTTGTGGTATGAACAAATTATTGCAAGAGAGGGCTTGGTGGAGTCCTTATGCATGATGGACAGGTAGTATTTTATGAGTCCCAGAAACTAAACAAGAAAGAGCAAAACTACCGGACACATGATCTTGAGTTAGCAATTATTATACATGCGTTGAAGATGTGGAGGCACGATCTTCTTGGCAAGCAGTTTGTGCTTATGAATGATCACACTGGGTTGAGGTATTTGTTTGACCAGCCAAATCTGAATGCCAGGCAGGCTAGATGGTTGGTCACGATCAACGAGTTTGACTTAGATATTAGGTACATCAAGGGTAAAGAGAATAGGGTGGCAGATGCTCTCAGTAGATGAGTACAACTACAACACTTGGCAGCTATGATCTCCTATGGGACAAAATTACAACATAGGATCTTGCAGGCAGGACAACAGGATGTCAAGTACATGGAGATTGTGCACAAGGTGATAGTATAGGTATAGGTACAGGTCATGGTACAAGTATAGGTACATGTACATGTAGTGGTACATGTACATGTGGTAGTACAAGTACAGGCACAAGTACAGGTATAGGTGCAAGTGTCGATGCACAGGGCATGGACTATTGTATTACAATAGAGGGATTGGTCAAGTTCCAAGACAGGATATATGTACTGGATAACAACATGCTCAAGAAGGTGATCTTCAGGGAATTTCATATGAAACCTTATTCGGGTCACCCAAGTTATCAGAAGATAGTGAAATGGTGAAGAGATATTACTATTGGTTGAATCTGAAGAGGGATGTAGCAGAGTTTGTGGCTAGATGTTTCGTCTGTCAGCAAGTGAAATTAGAGTGCAAACATCTAGGTTGAATACTACAGCTGATCGTTATTCCTGAGCAGAAATCAGAGGTCATTTTGGTGGATTTTGTCACAAGGTTATAGAAGATAGTGAAACAGCATGATTCCATCATGGTTATTGTGGACAAGTTAACAAAGGTTGCACACTTTGTTCCGATGAAGTCTACATTCTCAGCTAGTGATGTGGCACAGGTATTCATCTAATCAATGGTTAGACTACATGGTGTCCCAAATAATATTGTGTTAGATAGGGACATAAAGTTCACTTCCAAGTTTTGGAATGAGTTATTTGCAGGTTTGAGCACCGAGTTGGCCTTCAGGACAACTTATCATCCATGGACAGATGGATAGGAAGATATTAGAGGACATGTTGAAGATGTATGTGATGCATCAACAGAGGAAGGGGGGAGAGTATCTCCATTTGGTCGAGTTTGCATACAACAATGGTTATTAGCAGTCAATGAGGATGAGCCCTTTTGAGGAATTGTATGGGAGGAGTTGTAACACTCCCATTAGTTGGAATGATCCGGTTAGCAGAGTATTGATTGGACTAGATATTGTTGCAGACATGGAACATGAGATGCAGGTGATCAGGAAGAATCGCAAGGCAGCATAGGATAGGTAGAAGAGTTATGCATATAGGAATAGGTTGTTCAAGGAGTTCCAGGTTGGGGAATAGATGTACTTTCGCATCAAAACTGAAGAAGATATCCTTGCAGATTGGTTCATGTGCCAAGATAGCACCATGATTTTGTGGACCCTTCGGTATCATTGAGAGGATTTGGCAAGTAACCTATTGACTTTCACTGCCTCCGACATTGAAATTCCACGAAGTTTTCCATGTATCTTTTCTTAAGAAGTATGGTAAGGACACTGATCATGTGCTTGACTGGTCTTTATTGCAGGTGGAACCAGATGGAGAATTCCAGTCGGAGCCTTAGTGTATATTGCAGAAAAAGGTGCTCATGCTCCGGAACCGAGCAATCGAGCAAGTAAAAGTGTAGTGGAAGCACTTTGGGCCCGATGAAGCTACATGGGAGATGATAGATTAGATACAGGCCATGTGTAGGTTTTAACCCCGTAAACAAATTACCTGCATACGAATTCTAAATCACAGGAAAAATAAAAATGTGAGAGCATAACACATAAAACACATATACATAGAGATTTCCCACTGGATCCCAAAACCGAGACTACCAGCTTGATTTTTTAATTATGTTGCTTTCAATGTTACAATACATATTTATACATGCCGAAGTATCCAATACCATGGATCGAAAACCATAAGTAGGTTCGCCCAACCTAATATAGGGTCCAAAAAAATAATTTCCTGGGGCGCTGCCCCAGACCCCGTAGAGGGGGGCTACTCGCCCTCATCAAACTCCCCAGACAGGGGGGGCTGCCGCCCCCCTGTGACCCCCCCGCTGCTGAATCGGCGCAAAAAAGGTGGGGCTCTGCCCCCCCTCTAACCCCCCAGTTCACTACATAGGTTAGTCGTGGAAAGAATATAACACAACCCAACACCATGTATCCTTCCTTATTTTCAGGTTGAGGCAAAGAAACTTTGATTTGGTGGTTTAGTATTTTCTTATGGTGGTTTCATAGTTTCTTTATGGTGGTTTAGTATTTTCTTATGATGGCTTGGTATATGTTTCATGGCAGCTTAGTATTTTCTTTATGTCGGTTTAATATATGATTTATGGTGATCGATATATGCTTTATGATGGTTGATATATGGTATATGATGTTTTGTTATATGCCTAGATATGATGTTAGTATATGTTTGATATATGTTTTGGTATATGATTTTGCATATGTTTTGGTATCTATAACTTTGATGATGTTGATATATGTACACCTGTGTATGATTGTAAATACTATAATGAGCTATATTATTAACCTCCACTATGCAGTATGGGTGTCATGTCATTATGGTTATGTTATCATGTTATTATGATATCATGTGGTTATGTTATCATGACGTTATGATGTTATGTGGATTGGCACTCAACAAGATGATCATTGTAAATACCGTAATGAGTTGTGATATAAAGCTCCACTATCCAGTATGTTGTCATGATTTTCTTCTCTTGAGGAGATATTTCATTGTAAATACTGCATCAAGCTACGTTATAAAGATCCATAAGAAGTATGCCTTCTTTAGCAGGTTGTTGAGGTATATGTGTGATTGAACATCAAGGACAGTGTCCCCCAAGGGAAAGGGTTCTCTAACAACCTTGGTGAAAATTCCATGTAATAAAGTCAAAAACAATAACCACGAATGAATGGGATACTTATTCCAAGCTTAATGTTGGGAAAGACATCCTAGGGGGTGTTCATTTGGTTGTTTATGGCTAAGGATTTTGGAAAAGGCAATGGCTAAGGCTTTGGAAAGGCAAAATGGAATTTTTGGCACAACTATTTATGAAACTAATGTTAATTAGGAGCAAAAAGAAGTGAAAGGTCACATGTTTCATCTGAGGAGGAAAATGAAGGAAAATAATGGAAAATAAAGAAAATAGAGGCCTCGTTCATAAAAGGGTTTATGAGGATCATTTGGTAACATTTTGTCAAAGTTAGATTTGGAGTTCTTTCATTATTCTCTCTCTCATACTCTTGGATACTTAGAGTTTTCTTGGAGCATTTTTGCATTGGAGCAAGAAAGGAAAATAAGGAAATAGGAAGCAAAGATCAAGCAGGGAAAGCCAGGATCAAGTAGCTACAATGGGCTTCATTGCAGATATCGACTTGCATGTCTATTTTCCTTGCTATATTTTGCATGCATGGGATTGTATGTGTTTCTTTTCTACGTTGGCATGGGTTTTTCCAAGTATGTTAGTGTTTTCGGCCTAGCCTTGTTGTTTCTTGATAACTTTGATGAGATGGGTTCTCTCATAAGGTTTGTGTGGGATGACCGGATTGGATTCGAAGCCAAGTGGGGTGGATCTCTGAATTGAAAAAAACATGGTGGTAGTGGTCCCTGAACCGGATTGAGGATGCATGAAGCCACTAGCCTAGTAGCCCCTGAATTAGAGTGTGGGTTGTGGTAAAGCCAGATTGTGTGCCTCGGTGGGCGTAGGAATCCTTGTTGGTGTATGGTAGGATATATGGTAAAGCCAAGAGGTGGATTTTCTCTCTGTTGGGCCTAGTGATTCTAGGATGGAACACATGGTAAATCTTGGAGAGTATGTCCCAGTGTAGGGCCTAGTGATCTGTGGATCGGACTGCAGATGCATGATAAAGCTTGAGAGACTAGGAGGCATTCAAATTCTTCATAGTGTAGGAAGAGAACTCTGGTGGCATCCACATTGATTTTTGTTTTTGATGGGTTCTATGAGTCCCACATTCATGCTTGGAATATGGAGCAGGGGTGATTGTATGAAGAGAGGTTTGGCTCAGCCAATCCATGGTTAGGTGGAATGTGGTAGTTGTTATAGACATTTTTGGGCACTACAATCCCAATCATAAATGTCCATAAACTGAGGGCTCCTAAGTCCCTAAAAGTGTTGCTTCATTGCCTAAAGGAACAAGGTGAGCTGATTACATCATCTCCCATAAGTTCTCCACTAAAAATTGCTCGGAAATGATCAAAACTGGACCATACTGAATACCCAGCGTAGAGGGTGCGATGCATATCACCTTCGCAGTGTAAAGGGTGCGATGCATACTGAATGACCCCTATATAGGGTGTGATGGTCGGGAATGGACAAATGGCAGGAACAAATTGAGAGGTGGAAGATCATGGAATCTTCCAGAAGCTTCCCCTATGACACTTGCCTCTCTGTTTTCAACTAGGGATGAGTAAGAGATCATCATTCTCCAAGTTGAATCAAGAACTATCAGAGAGAGGACACAAATCAAGACCCCAGAAGATGACTCAGCCCGCTACAATCATATATATATGGATCCCTCATCACAGAGATCCAGAGGCTGGAATCTTGTATCTTGTAGAGAAGTTTTGTTGGTTTTCTGGTGTAATATCATAGTGTTGGGTGATCTAAGCTTCACTTGAGGTGAAGAAGGGATTTGTTGCTGGAGGATGAGACTGGGTCAGAACATATGGTTGTAATCCTCTTGTTACTTTTGATCTTAATAAAGCTATTCAAGTTTTCCTCCATATTCTTGTATGTTTGCTTATATATGCATTTGTATGGTTAACACATATCTGGTCCTGTGTTATTTATGAATATAGATCTTTGTTCTTCGATAGAAGTATGTTGTTGTGATTCCAAAGGTGCTCTTTGAAGCTGGGCATACGAAGAAGAAGCGACAAAGCTCTATCAGGAAAGAGAGGAATCAAACAAGGAAATCAAGCGCAAGACTAAGGTTGGTCTCCTTTGTTCCACTCTTATCTATTTTCATAAAGAAAAATGAAAGTAGACTTTACTTGTTTGTTTCTAAGATAGCTACCAGTCTTAGTGGGAATAGCAGCATCCAAGTGGACACTGTTCCTGGTAACAAAATGACGACTCCACTGGGGAGCGACTAGATTGTTTGTTAGCCTATATTTGTTTCTTTTATAAACTTACAGACGGAGCCTGAAGCCAAGCGAGCTAGCCTTTGAACTGCATTTGTTATACAAATGCAAAGTAGATCAATGTTGTTTCAGTCTATCTTTGGGTTTTTTTATGAATTAAACAATCGATCTGCAAACATTCTAATTGCCCTAAGTGGTGGCTCTGGTAACCTCCTTAGATCAACCCCTGTGATTTACATATACTGAACATCAGTTACTCGGCCTAAATCCCTGAACTGAATTGCAAATTGTGAGAAAAAACTCATTTAAAGTCTCGCACTGGTACCATTGCACTGTGCCTTCAAGGCAGTCTGTATGCATCACTTTTCCCGAGTGCAGTAGGTGCGCTGCATACTGAATTCACTGTGTGATAGGTGCGATGGTCAGGGAAGGTTAACTTTATCTTTAGACTTTGGTTTTTTCTCACTATTTTCAGTCCTATTCAGGAGTTTTGCTGTCTGTGGTCAGTGTATCTCTATGAAAACCCCCTTCTCTTACATTATTATGCCTCTATTGTGCAAAGAACTGTAAGTATTTTTATGTATTGTGCGTCATTTTCAGTTCTCTTTTGCAAAGAAGTAGCATAGTCGAACTGTCGTTTCTTGATCTGAAAATGTCGTATCTGTCGTTTTCAGTTTTATAAGACAATCCCATTGTTCTTGATAGTCGATTATACAGTTATTGTTGTATATGATTTGAATTAGTATTTTTTAAAGTGTCGGAAAGAAATTTTCATTTCGAAATCGCAAAGTGTCTCTCTTACCTTCACTTCATTTTAAAAAGAAATTTGCTGAGTATTGTCACTTTGAAAATAAGCTAGATTTTCACTTAGCTTCCTTATCATCATTTATACATTAAGAAGGCTTAAAACAAATACATGCATGTGCATTTGCATTTAGACTACTTGGTTTGATTTAGGACGGTGCATTTAGTGTGTGCTCTATGCTCTTCGTTGAAAGATTCTTAACTTTCTTTCCTTAGTAGCTAGAATTTTCATTGCCAAAAGAAGATTAAACGTTTGTTTGTCATCTTAGACTGCATTTTAGGAATTGTATACACATCACGCGGTGAACCTAAAAGGCAAGTTTTTAAGCAAGATAAACTTAAAATAAATTTAATGAATCTAACAACGCTTTGGAACCTAACGCACAACATCTAGAGGTCTAGGCTAGAGACGTATTCCAGCTTCGTAAAACCTGGTAATTGTTGTTTTCATTGTTGGTTGGTTGATTCCTCCACTCTGAGATGGAAAGTGCCAGTACAGACTTGTGCTCCCATGTACCATCGAGTATATATTGGGAGACCATAATAGGCTGCATCCTTTATCCTTAGGAAGTCGTGTCTGCTGCCCTATTGATCGCAATGAACTGAACACAGAATTCAGGAAGATTGACTGTTGTACCGTAAAAAGTATTATGCAGTTTTGCGATTGGTTTGGTAATCCCCTCTGCCTAGATCTCCAGAGAATTCTATTTTACTCCTTTTCAGAATCCTTAAAAGAAAAGTTCCTCTGAGCACTTGTCACTTCAGGCTCACTAAAAATCGAAGGCGACTAGAGTCATCTTTTGTTTTTATCGACTCTTTAAAATTGAAAAAACAAGTTGTGTCAAAGTGTCTAAAATTTATTTTAATTGGAATAACATCACAAATTCCCCCATTGGTCTTTAGGTTGAGAAAATGGAGTCTACCAACCAAGGATTTCCCCTTAGAGGAAATCCTAGTCCCTTCTCCTCTTGGGGAGATGTTGGTGCACCCCATATGGCCACATTGTCACTTTCAGGGTTGACGATTGGTTTGCCTGTCTAGCTCTTCTCTACCTATGTCATTCAGAATACCTTAATTCTTGAACAGTCAAGTCAGCAACTAGATGATACCAGAGTTGCCCACCAACCTTCTACCTTATCTTATTCTCCCTCTCCTCCTTCCTCTTCACTTGATAAAGCTGATAAAGCTAAAAATCATGTAACTGAGAAGAAGAAGAAGCAGAAAGAGAAAAAGGAAAAGAAGAAAAAGGAACCAAAATCGAATGGGGGCAACCAAACGTCATCTAGCGAAAATCCTCAAACCGCACCGTCTAAACCTAAATCTCCTTGTGTCATTTGCAATGGAGACCACTATCACCGAGATTATCCCTGCATCCAATGGATCTTAAGGGACTGGTCTCCTCGTTTGTACAATTTGGTGTCATCAACCTCTGATGATCATGTTGAATGCACACAATCAACCAGTGAAAGTGAAGCACCTGGACAGAAAAGGAATCCCAGATTTCCTTGTAAACTGTGTGAAGGAAATCACACCGTTCACTGTTGTCCCTTCCTTAATGAAGCTAAAAGAGTTTTGGATGACCATCCTGCTTCACTGCTACGGCTCCCTCCTGGATATAAAAAACTCTTGCCAAGTCCACCACTGGTTGAAAATCCGGCTGGCCCATCATTGTGGTCAGTTGAAGCGTCTATCATTGAAAATGAACCCTCTGAATCCATACTAGATGAAAGTCAAAAGGTCGAGATGGCAGTTGACCCAGTCTTGCCTTCAAAGTGTTCATCTTCGAATGATACCGTCACTGAAGAGAAAGAGAATGACACCATTCAAATTATTTTCATAAACACAGACTTCGATGAAATTAGGGGCAGTCCACCCATTCCTTTATCATAGGAAGGAAGTTCATCAGAGTCATACCTGGCTGTCTATTCGGTCTCACCTCCAAGCAACCTAGTCATTTCCTTCGACTGAAATCTACTAGGCAGGCCCCGTTTACCAGCTAGCGTACTATTCCGAATCATTGTACAAGCTTACAAAATGGTCATGGCTAGTACCATCATTGATGAAGGGGCTTCTATGAGTATCCTTTCCTCAACTGCTTGGAAAGCACTTGGTTCGCCATCGCTTTTGCCTGAAATGAGAAATCTGACAGGCTTCGACAAAGGAACCAGTCGACCATTAGGGATCCTTCCAAATGTGCCCATTACTTTGAGAAGGAAAACTGTTCACATGAACATGATGGTAGTTCAAGGACTCTTGGATTATAATCTACTCCTTTGACGCGACTATATTTATTTCATGGGAGTCGTCGTCGCCTCACTCTTTAGAGTAATGTGTTTTCTGCACGAAGGCAGAATGGTCAAGCTCGTAGACCAAATGTCATTCCCCGATTCACACATCGCAAATAGTCAAATGCCATCCCTAAATGGTCTTTTCACACAAGGAATGTCTCATCGATCTCCAGTCCCTCCACCTGATGAGCACAAGTGATTCAAGGGGATATGACTGAAACCCAGGGGGTATGCACCCTGGTCTGTTTCAGCAAGAAAACCTTGGGTATAGAGTAGGTTTCCGCGGACGATATATGACTAGTCTGACACACCCGTCCTCACAGGAAAATGGGATTAGGTTGGAATAAGATACCTTCGTTAAAGTTATGTGAGTGGAGTAACTCTATGCCACTCACCTTTGTCTATTTCGGTAGACATCGCCAAGGAAGCATTTTATCTACTACGCAGATGGAACTTTCATGGTAACCTAGGAATTTTTCCCTATACCTGGGGGCATGCAAACCTTTCCGCATGCAGGCGAAGAGCGACCATTTATTTTTTAATTTTGTTAGGACCTCTAACCCTTTAAACCCGTAAGGCTAGTCATTTCCTAACTTGCATAAAGAAAGGATCCGGGGCAAAGCTTCAAAAGGTGCAAGCCCCATAAAAAATGGCATCTTGAATGAGACATACTTATCATAAGACTGGCGAGCAATGTTACTGCAGGGTTCAAGCTCGTTAAAAAATAAACCCTCCACGAGTAGTTTTAGCGCATAGTTCAAGCTCGTTAAAAAATAAACATAAGTCATGAGTAAATGTTTTCCCCAGCGTTTAAGCTCATTAAAAAATGAACTGGTAAATAACCATTGTGAATGCCTTATCGCCATCTTTTGAGCCTTGGTCGTGTTCTCATCATCACCTCCACTCTGTTTTTAGTTGATCATTCACCCCCATATGATTGTTTACCCCTTCGAGGAACATCTGTGAAGAGTGATTCTATTAGCCATCCTTGTGACACTGTCGTGATTGCAAAATTCCAAATCTTACCTGGAATCAGCTGCTACCCAAAACCATCACTCGTTCCTAGAAAACGAGTCTTCTTTAAGCTCTTTTCACCTGACTCGTAAAATATGAAAAGATTGCTGAGTGATTGGCCTCTCTGGCTCGATAAAGTCATCGGAAGTGCTATCCCTCCTCTAGATTTTAATTTTTTTGGACTTGAGGGATTATTACACAAAACGATCGAGCGCTTGTCTTGTTTTGCTCATTAAAAATATCAAAATTTCATCCCTTTTGTATTATTTTACGCTTTTTCGGACTCAAGGGATTGCATGAAAAAAAATAACCATTGGAATCTCCTTTCCATTCCTTTCAGACTCTCTAAAATTGAAAGGGACCGAGTTATCTTTGTCGTTAAACTCGTTAAAACCAAATAGCGACAAACTTGTCCACATGGATGAGAACGAGTTTCACTGTCGCTAAGCTCACAAAAATATAGTGACAGGTTCGCCCGAAGGGTGGATTATAGAACAAGCATATATTATCCTCCTCAAGCTTGACAAAAATAAAGAGGTACTGGTCAGCAATGACTGGGGAAAATTGGGAAGAAAACTTGAAAAAGCTTTATTGGTAGCAAGTCACTCTTGAACATGACATTTTCCTTCCGCATCCAAGCCAGGTTGGGTTATTTTGTTCACTGGTCATCACCATTGGTCCATCACACCATCCATCTTTGGGGTTAACACTACCAATCCATCGTCAGTGTCACCGATATGTTTAAGAGAAGTCATTCAGGCAATTCGCCTATGTCTTACCCACTACAATACATTCATGCTCCTTTCTTTCATGACTGCCACCCTGAACCCTGTATCGTCAGATCATTTTCACCTCCAAAATCATTTTCTTTGTTCCGTGTCGTAGATGTGGGATTCATTAAGGCCCTCCTATGGCAGTTCACTTCTTTTCGACATCATCTCATTATCCAAGAAGTCGACCTAGGAAAAACCCTTTCAGTACTTTGAAGCTTGCATGCCTCAAGGGCAAGTTTCTCACTTTCAACGACAAGTTTACATTAATGGCCTTCGAATGAGAGATTTTGTGTGGTGTTCGATGCCAAGTCCTTTTTCACACCATGCAAATTGTACTGTAGTACCTTGAGGGTCATTGTCATTATTGGTGATTCCTCTCACACCATTTAACAGCTTACATCATTGGCTGGTAATCACGCGATGTCTTTCCATGTTCGACTCCAGAACATTTTTCACATGGATCGACTTGTACTCCGAGTGAAGATTGAACGAGTTTTGAAGACCCCAAATCTAGTTTCATCCATACGGGCTATGATATATTCAGGAATATAAAGACATCAAATTTACATCATTGCCGAACAGATGCTCATCCAAATCATAGGATGATGAGTCCGAATCATCAATCTGCCACATAGACGATTGTCTGTCCTATGTACATGAAAAATGAATTTATAAAGCTGAGCATGGGAATCCCCGCCTCAGCTAGATCATAAAAAAAAATGTTGTCAAGATAATGTATTGTATTGTATCTTATTACAGGTCACCTCCGAGATTGAAAAAACTTTGGATCCTCATGATAAAGCATTTCTCCTGACATCAAAAAGATTAACGAACTCATGCTTTAGGGGACAACTGTTATAGACATTTTTGGGCACTACAACCGCAATCATAAATTTCCATAAACTGAGGGCTCTGAAGTCCCTAAAAGTGTTGCTTCACTACCTAAAGGAACAAGGTCAGCTGATTACATCATCTCCCAGAAGTTCTCCACTAAAAAACTGCTCAGAAATGGTCAAAACTGGACCATACTGAATACCCAGTACAGAGGGTGTGATGCATATCACCTTCCCAGTGTAAAGGGTGCGATGCATACTGAATGACCCCTCTATAGGGTGTCAAGGTCAGGAATGGACAAATGGCAGGGATAAATTGTGAGGTGGAAGATCATGGAATCTTCCAGAAGCTTCCCCTCTGACACTTGCCTCTCTATTTTCGACCAGGGATGAATAAGAGATCATCATTCTCCAAGTGGAATTAAGAACTATCAGAGAGATGACACTAATCAAGACCCAAGAAGATTACTCACCCTCCTACAATCATCTATATATGGATGCCTGATCACAGAGATCCAGAGGCTGGAATCTTGAATCTTGTAGAGAAGTGTTGTTGGTTTTCTGGTGTAATTTCATGGTGTTGGGTGATCTAAGCTTTACTTGAGGTGAACAAGGGCTTTCTTGCTAGAGGATGATGTTGGGTCAGAACATATGGTTGTAATCCTCTTTCTATTCTTGATCTTAATAAAGCTATTCAAGTTTTCCTCCACATTCTTGTATGTTTGTTTATATATGCATTTGTATGGTTAACACATATCTGGTCTTGTGTTATTTATGAATATAGATCTTTGTTCTTCGATAGTAGTATGTTGCTTTGATTCCACAGGTGCTCTTTGAAGCCGGGCAGACGAAGAAAAAGCGGCAAAGATCTATCAGAAAGGAGGGGAATCAAGTAAGGAACCAAGCGCAAGATTAAGGTTAGTCTCCCTTGTTCCACTCTTATCTATTTTCATAAAGGAAAGCAAAAGTAGACTTTACTTGTTTGTTTCTAAGATAGCTACCAGTCTTAGTAGGAATAGCAGCTCCGAGTGGACACTATTCCCGGTAACAAAATGGTGACTCCACTAGGGAGAGAATAGATTGTTTGTTAGTCTACCTTTTTTTATTTTATAAACTTACAGACGGAGCCTGAAGTCAAGCCAGCTAGCCTTCGAACTGCATTTGTTATACAAATGCAAAGTAGATCAATGTTGCTTCAGTCTATGTCTGGGTTTTGTTTATGAATTAAACAATAGATATGCAAACGTTCTAATTGCCCTAAGTGGTGGCTCTAGTAACCTCCTTAGATCAACCCCTGTGATTTACATTTACTAAACATCACTTACTTGGCCTAAATCCCTGAACTGAATTGCAAATTGTGAGCAAAAACTCATTAAAAGTCTCGCACTAGTACCATCGCACCTTGCCTTCAAGGCAGTCTGTATGCATCGCACTTCCCGTGTGCAGTAGGTGCGTTGCATACTGAATCCACTATGTGATAGGTGCGATGGTTAGGGAAGGTTAACTTTACCTTCAGACTTTGGTTTTGTCTTCACAATTTTCAGTTATATTCAGGAGTTTTGCTATCTGTGGTCAGTATATCTATGTGAAGACCCCATTCTCTTACATTATTCTGCCTCTATTGTGCAAAGAACTGTAAGTGTTTTTATGTATTGTGCGCCATTTTCAGTTCTCTTTTGCAAAGAAGTAGCATAGTCGAACTGTCATTTCTAAATCTAAAAGTGTCGTAGCTGTCGTTTTCAGTTATAGAAGAGAATCCCATTGTTCTTGATAGTCGATTATACGGTTACTATTGTATATGATTTGAATTAGTAGTTTTTAAAGTGTCGAAAAGCAATTTTCATTTCGAAATCGCAAAGTGTCTCCCTTACCTTCACTTCATTTTGAAAAGAAATTTGTTGAGTATTGTCACTTTGAAAATAATTCAGATTTGCACTTAGCTTTCTTATCATCATTCACACATTAAGAAGGCTGAAAACAAATACATACATGTGCATTTGCATTTATACTGCTTGGCTTGATTTAGGACAGTGCATTCAGTGTGTGCTTTGTGCTCTTTGTTGAAAGACTATTAACTTTCTTTCCTTAGTAGCTAGGATTTTCATTGCCAAAAGAAGATTAAACAGTTGTTTATCATCTTAGACTACATTTTAGGAATTGTATACACATCACGCGGTGAACCTGAAAGGCAAATTTTTAAACAAGATCAAATTCAAATAAATTTAATGAATCTAACAATGCTTTGGAACCTAACGCACAACATCTAGAGGTCTAGGCTAGAGACGTATTCCGGCGTCGTAAAACCTGGTAACTGTTGTTTTCATTGTTGGTTGGGTGATTCCTCCACTCTGAAACAGCAAGTGCCAGTACGGACTTGTGCTCCCACGTACCGTCGAGTATATATTGGGAGACCACAATAGGCTACATCCTTTATCCTTAGGAAGCCGTGTCTGCCGCCCTATCGATCGCAATGCACTGCACACACCATTCGAGAAGATTGAATATCATACCGTAAAAAGTATTCTGCAGTTTTGCAATTGGTTTGGTAATCCCCTCTACCTAGATTTCCAGAGAAGTCTATTTTGCTCCTTTTCAGACTCATTAAAAGAAAAGGTCCATCTGAGCACTTGTCACTTCAGGCTCACTAAAAATCGAAGGCGACTAGAGTCATCTTTTGTTTTTTCTCGACTCTTTAAAATTGAAAAAACAAGCTGTGTCAAAGCATCTAAAATTTATTTTAATCAGAATAACATCCCAAAATTCCCTCGTTGGTCTTTAGGTTGAGAAAAATGGAGTCTACCAACCAAGGATTTCCCCTTGGAGGAAATCCTAGTCCCTTCTCCTCTTGGGGAGATGTTGGTGCACCCCATATGGCCACATTGTCACTTCCAGGATTGACAATTGGCTTGCCCGTATGGCTCTTCTCTACCTCTGTCGTTCAGAATCCCATAATTCTTGAACGGTCAAGTCAGCAACTAGATGATACTAGAGTTGCCCACCAACCTTCTACTTCATCTGTTTCTCCCTCCTTCCTGTTCGCTTGATAAAGTTGGTAAAGCTCAAGATCAAGTAACTGAGAAGAAGAAGAAGCAGAAAGAGAAAAAAGAAAAGAAGAAGAAGGAACCAAAATCAAAACGGGGCAACGAGGCATCGTCTTGTGAAAATCCTCACACCGCACCATCTAAACCTAAATCTCCATGTGTCATTTGCAATGGAGACCACTATCACCGAGATTTTCCCTGCATCCCTCGAATCTTAAGGGACTGGTCTCCTCATTTGCACAATTCAGTGTTGTCAACCTCTAATGATCATGTTGAATGCACACCATCAACCAGTGAAAGTGAAGTATCTGGACAGAAAAGGAATCCCAGATTTCCTTGTAAATTGTGTGAAGGCAATCACGCCATCCACCGTTGTCCCTTCCTTGACGAAGCTAAAAGAGTTTTGGATGACCGTGCTGCTTCACCGCTACGGCTCCCTCCTGGATATAAGAAACTCTTGCCAAGTCCACCACTGGTTGAAAATCTGGCTGGCCCGCCATTGTGGTCGGCCGAAACGTCTATCATTGAAAATGAACCCTTTGAATCCATACCAGACGAAAGTCAAAAGGTCGAGGCGGTAGTTGACCCGGTCTTACCTTCAGAATGTTCATCTTCGAATGATACCGTCACTGAAGAGAAAGAGAACGACACCGTTCAAATTATTTTCGTAAACATAGACTCCAATGAACTTGGGGGCAGTCTACCCATTCCTTTATCACAGGAAGGAAGTTCATTAGATTCATATCCGGCCACCTATTCGGTCCCACCTCCAAGCAACCTAGTCGTTTCCTTCGACTGGAATCTACTAGGCAGACCCCGTTTACCAGCTAGTGTACCATTCCAAATCATTGTACAAGCTTACAGAATGGTCATTGCTGGTACCATCATCGATGAAGGGGCTTCTGTGAGTATCCTTTCCTCAACTTCTTGGAAAGCGCTTGGTCCGCCATCGCTTTTTCCTGAAATGAGAAATCTGACAGGCTTTGACAAAGGAACCAGTCGACGATTAGGGATCCTTCCAAATGTGCCCATTACTTTGATAAGGAAAACCATTCACATGAACGTGATGGTAGTCCAAGGACCCCTGGATTATAATCTACTCCTTGGGTGAGACTATATTTATTGCATGGGAGCCGTCGTCTCCTCACTCTTTAGAGTAATGTGTTTTCCGCATGAAGGCAGAATGGTCAAGCTCGTAGACAAAATGTCATTCCCCGGTTCACACATAGCAAATAGTCAAGCACCATCCCTAAATGGTCTTTTCACGCAAGGAATGTCTCATTGATCTCCAGTCCGTCCACTTGATGAGCGCGAGTGATTCAAGAGGATGTGACGGAAACCCAGGGGGCATGCACCCTGGTCTGTTTCGGCAGGAAAACCTTGGGTATAGAGTAGGTTTCCGCGGAGGATATATGACTAGTCTGACAAACCTGTCCTTACAGGAAAATAGGATTAGACTGGAATAATATACCTTCGTTAAAGTTATGTGAGTGGAGGCATCTGCGCCACTCACCTTTCTCTATTTTGGTAGACATCGCCAAGGAAGCATTATGCCCGCTACGCGGATGGAACTTTCATGGTAACCTGGGAATTTTTCGCTATACCTAGGGGCATGCAAACCTTTCCGCATGCAAGCGAAGAGCGACAATTTTTTTTTTTAATTTGTAGGTCCTCTAACCCTTTAAACCCGTAAGGCTGGTCGTTTCCTAGCTTGCATAAAGAAAGGATCCGGGGCAAAGCTTACAAAAGGTGCAAGCCCCATAAAAAATGGCATCTTGAATGAGACATCCTTATTATACAACTGGCGAGCAGTGTTACCGTAGGGTTGAAGCTCGTTTAAAAATAAACCCGCCACAAGCATTTTTAATGAATAATTCAAGCTCGTTAAAAAATAAACATAAGAAAATGAGAAAATGTTTCCCCCAGAAACCGGTAAATAACCATTGTGAATGCCTTATCGTCGGTTTTTGAGCCTTGGTCGTGTTCTAATCATCACCTCCACTCTATTTTTAGCTAATCATTCACCTCCATTTGATTGTTTACCCTTTCGAGGAACATCTGCGAAGAGTGATTCTATTAGCCATCCTTGTGAC
>APFE030842689.1:109432-123831 GCA_000404065.3 Pinus taeda | reverse complement strand
GACACTGCCGTGATTGGAAAATTCCAAACCTTACCTGGAATCAGCTGCTACCCGAAATCATCACTCGTTCCTCGAAAATGAGTCTCCTTTAAGCTCTTTTCAACTAACTCATAAAATATGAAAATATTGCCGAGTGATTAGCCTCTCCAGATCTTTAAAGTCATCGGAAGTGTTATCCCTACTCTAGATTTTCATCTTTTTGGACTTCAGGGATTATTACACAAAAAGATCAAGCGCTTGTCTTGTTCGGCTCGTTAAAACTATCGAAAATTCATCCCTTTCGTATTATTTTATGCTTTTTCAGACTTAAGGGATTATATGACGAAAAAGAATCTTTGCAGTCTCCTTTTTGTCCCTTTCAAACTCTCTAAATTGAAAAGGACTGAGTTATCGTTGTCGTTAAACTCGTTAAAACCGAATAGCGACAAACTCGTCCAAATGGACAAGAATGAGTTTCACTGTCGCTAGGCTCGCTAAAATATAGCGACAGGTTAGCCCGAAGGGCAGATTATAGAACAAGCATATGTTATCCTCCTCAAGCTTGACAAAAATAAAGAGGTACTGGTCAACAATGACTGGGGAAAATTGGGAAGAAAACATGAAAAAGCTTTATTGGTAGCAAGTCGCTCTTGAACATGACACTTTCCTTCCACATCCAAGCCAGGTTGGGTTGTTCCGTTCACTATGTTAGCCTCCTGCTGCAGTAGGTTACTCATATTTCATGATTGACATTTTTACAGGCCAAATATGTCATACTTTGCATGCTGCAATGCTTCATATTTGCTGACAGTCACCAAAGAAAGAGGCCATGAAAGTGTGCAAGTTAAAGTTCATCTGCTGCATTCCAATTTTGAAGATTTATTCCATTTTTGTACAAGTCTCAGTCAAAGGGAGGTCCAAACAGCTTAATCTTGGTCTCCCTAGGTTTCAATTTCCTATTTTAGAATATAGAGAATGAATAATCTGTCCAAACAGTTTAATCTTGGCAAATTTTAGATAGGTAGAGAATCAAAGGAGCCCAACTTCTTAATCTAGGCCCTTGGAAGAAATAAGTGTAGATGTAGATAGGAAGACATGAAAAGAAAAAGTTGAAAAGCTGGGTCTGCAAGTCTAAGTGCACCCAAACCAAAAAGAAGAAAAAATGTTAGGCAAGTAGGCTGGGTAGGTAATTTTGAGGTTGCAGAATGTTGATTTGTGATTAATTCCACATTTTCAAGTGTTACACTCATACAAATCACAGTCAGCAGGCAATACCCATTTGAAGGACTTCAAGCGAGGCATGACTAACTCCCTTTTTCTTCCTCTTCCCTAAATAATTTACTAACTCCCCCAAAAGAGGTCAAGATCTGCTTGATATCTCTTAGTTCATCATTTTCCATATCATTTGACTTGGTAAAGATCTGCTTTATCCAAGGAGGGTATATAGTTTCTCTGCAAGGTTCTATCTCCCCTTTGAAGCCTAAGACCTCCGGAACTTAGCGCTCTTCTTTTCATTGTCATATTAACTACTGACATTATTATTTAGCTCCCTATCTATTTCCCTTCCCCTATGGTAATAATTCCCCTATGTAAATATCCCCTTCCTCTGGTTGAAACATAACCATAAGTATCTTCCTGGGAATCACTACGTCACCTGGACCTTAGTAAGAACCCTCATCCCTGCACAATTCTCCCTCCACGGTGTTTGGACTCCTTCCAAAACACAAAAAACCCCCCTCAAATCCATTAAAAAACCCCCCCACGCATTGCATTTTGGAAATTATTAAGGTTTGATTAATAATTGAACAAAGCGCCGAAACCCATTACACCGTTTCCTAAAGTTAAAACCCACCCGCGCCATGAAAAAATAAAAAATAATGCACGCGCTGTTTCACTAAACCTCGCGCACCTTCTCCGCCTAACCACCGTCAGATCAGCCCTCCCAGATCTGACGACTATTATGCATATCGGGCGCCCTCTTGTATGGGTACGTTAGCACCCGATGTCTGACGGTTTTACCGTCGTACACCAGGATAGCTCGCGGCTTCCCATTGCATCGGGCCACCCCCGACAGAAATTGCATCCGTACCAAAGGCGGTCCGATGAACCCCAAAACTACCCTTCCCCTTGCATGATAAGAGTTCCGCATCACCTCGCCACGTTGCCTCCACCTCACCCCTTCCTGCCTGCGCCTGGCCCACGTCACCTGCCACCGTGTCCTGCCACGTCATCACCCTTCCATAGTGCCACGTCACCCTGCTAACGTTAGCATGATGATGTCACATCCGTACCAGAGGGTCCCACTGCTGACGTCATGCTAATGTGATCTGTCGTACCGCTGACGTCATGCTGACGTTAGCAGCCAAAAAACGGAAAAACAAAAATCAAGCTTCGGAGCTCCGGAATGAAAAACAGAGGCAGTTTTTGATGCGCGATTAGCGCTAATCATGCATCGCTACGGGAAATAGGCCAAAATGGAGAATCTTTAGGGAATATTTTGATTCCTCGGCCCTTTTTGCACCAAAAATAGCAGAAAAAGCCCGATTTTTCTAATTTAAACGTTTGAAGACAGAGAGAGACCATATTCAGAGGTTAAAGAGTATCAGAGCAGATATGAAGATAAAATCATGTCAAAGAGTATCAGAGTAGCGGCAAAGTGTATCAGAGGAGATTTTCTCAGGGCTCGAGGCAAATCATGCATTGAAAGAAAGCCCTAAAAGTCAAGGAGCAGTTAAGGAACCATTCAAAGCTCACCAGTACAAATGACTACACATTAAACTCACAGGAGATCAGTGGACCAGAACTCAATGCACAGTTATGACAGAACCACTGCACCAAGCCACAAAGGACACTACATTTACTCATTTTTGATCCTGCCCCCACTGGCGCAGCCCAAAGAAGATTTACTTACATTTAATTCCAGCATAAGTTGGGTTTAGAAAGTTTTCTTCCTGCATACTTGTTTAGGTCAGTTGTAATAAATAACTTTAGATATTTTGCTTATATATACCACCCTGAAAAATGGAGTAGGGATTGGTTGGTTGTTTGATCTTTTATTGGTTTTGAGATTTCGCTTGAGCAGAGACTCGCACTGTGAATGTGATAATTTCTATAATCAAACACTGCTGAGATGCATGGATTCTGAAAGTGTCTGTTGTGTTTAATTGGCCAAGGAGTGACTGTGGAATTCCTGTGCTTCTACATGGTTCAATAAGTGTTTCCTTAACTCTGTTTTGTTTTTCATGTTTGTTCTGTCATCAATCCACCATCTAAATTGTAGGAAAGAAGAATAGTTTAGGATTTGCTTGGCTGCACCCTTGGCTCAATTTCTGCAATTTCTTCATGTTTTCATCTGGAATGGTTATGAACATGCATACTTAAATGATCTTCTTTACGCTGTTTCTTTCATATATGAGTGTTAGTTTAGGAATTCTTAAATGCTCCTAGATAACCATTCATTCACCTCTCTTCCCTGTTAGTTGATGAAATATTCTTAATTACCTTTCATCACTGACTTTCATCCCATCTTTTTAGCAAATTGGTATTGTTTCATGTGTAGCTATCCCGCTCCATAATCCTCTTGTGGCCAAGAAAACGCAACAGCAAGCCTTAATCCATGACTCCATGCCCAATGGTTTGAACTTATCACCCGATCCCTTACCTCTCTGCTCCAATGCAATATCCTTCCATCCAAACTCCATCCAAACAAAAAATCAAAACCCCCGAACCCAATAGCTAGCCTAAAATCGTCATCAACAAAGCTAAATCATTAAGAGAGAGCCCTCTCTGATTGCAGGTGGGCTAGAACCTGCAATCCAAAGATTGGTTTCTGGTTACCTCGGCCATATCCCTTTAGGAGCCAAGGGACAACCTGAGTGATAACATAATGGCGACTCCACTGGGGAATTCCTCAGATAATCTCACAAAACCAGTTTGCAGCTCCACAGAGGAAGAAACCGACCTTTAAAAGTCTCAGTCGACCTGTGGTCTTAGAAAAATTCCCAAAAAGCAAACTAGAAGCTGGCTCCCAAGAGAAATCCACGATATACAAGGTCAAATCCAGACCCCAATCGCCCAGCCGCTTTTGAAAATCCAAATTTAATCCCCAAAATCATTAGAAAACAAGAGCAACAAGAAGACCCTACTGCTTCTAGTCCTGAAACGGTCCAGCCAAGCTGTGTTCCAACCCCTGTCAAAGTCCTATTTCGTTCAACCCCTAGTTCCCCTTGTTCCTCATCCACTTCTCCAGGCACTTCTTCCACACCTCCATTCGCTGCAAATACTACCGCTACAAATCCTAGTACCCCGACTACTCCTATTATCCCAGTCACTCCAGTCGTTCCCCTTATACCTGTTGTTCCCCTTATCCCCATAAATATGGCTAATAGATATGCTCCCTTACAATTGCCTTCTAATCCCGGGGCTATGCCTCAGGATTATCAAACACAAATTACCTATTTTGATGGCACAAATTCCTGCATAGCCCTACAACATACAAAGAAAATGCAGGATTATTTTGAGAGTTATGAGATTGATGATGACAACGTAAGAATGAAGCTTTTTGTCCAAAGTTTGACCGGTGATGTCAGAACCTAGCTTAGGGCACTTACACCCAATTCCATATTAAACCCAGAAGCCTTATACCAGACATTTATCAATAGATGGGAGAAAAAGAAAGACCCCTTGCACATATTATCTGAGTATGATACTATCAAAAGAGGACCTCAGGAAACGGTTTTGGATTATTGTGCAAGATTTAATAATGTTTACAATGCAATACCACAAAACTTGATACCTCCACCTAATCTTTCTTTGTACAAATTCCCGGATGGATTTGATGTGGAAATGGCATATCAGTTAAGGGAAAGAGCCCCCCAAAGCCTTGCAGAAATGCAAAATGTTGCGGTTAGTGTGGAGGCAAATTTAATTTCCAAAAGAAACAGAGCCAGAACCGATAAAAGAACCACATTCAAGGAATAACCCTCAGCCTTAGACCAAAAACTAGATGCTATCATTAACAGCATGCATAGGCTGGGAGACAGAGTAGAGAGCGTTGAAAGAAAATCATCTTGGGAAGGTCAATAGTCCAACACCATAAGGAACCCGAACTTCAGGAAAAATCAGACCACAAATGCTGGAAGGGCTAGTCCTGACCATGATATTAGGCCTCCTTTCCATGAAAACTATGTGGAAGCATCCACATCCAATGAACCTAAAGATGAGACTCACATGAACCTGATAGATTCGAAAAATGAAAAGAAAATCTTTCTCACTCAAGAGGACCGAAACTACCCTGATGTAAAATAATTTCAGACCAAGTCAGGAGAGTCTTTTGATTTTAAACAAGGTTATGATTCTGTTGTGTATGAGGTACACAAACAATATAAGTTGAGGACAAGGACCATTGATGTCCCTGCACCTAGCAGAGCAAAAGAGAGTAAACAGCCCAACAAAATCCAAAGCAAGGTGATCATAACCGAACCAGCAGATACGACTATCCCAGACCCACATCAAGTGACTGTAGAAGACATGACAGACCCACAGCCTCCTATTGAACAGCCTTTGCCTCCTTCTTCCTCAAAAGAAGAGGGGATCAGCATTCCCAAAAATCTCCCCAAACCAGACATACCACAAGCTGTCATTCATCATAATGCATACATTCAAAAAGAAAACAGAGAAAACATTATTGACAACAAAAAAACTGCTTCCGCTAATGCAAGGATTCTGCTAGAGAAACCCTTTAACTTAGAAACAGAGATTGGCAAACTTAAAATATCTATCCCCCTCTCTGAACTTGCCAAGCATGATGTCTATAGGCAACAAATTCAAAGGTCACTTCAAATGCCGCTGGTCAGGGATGATGTAAATGTTTTAGATGATACCCCTGAGTTTTTGTTTGGTCCAGAAGTTAATGGTAAATCAACATATGGACCTGTTCCACCCTTTTATGTCAGCCTGCACATACATGACAAAATCTTGCACAATGCTATGTCTGACTCAGGTGCCTCACATAACCTTATGCCCAAAGCTATGATGGAAAAGTTAAACCTTGATGTCACAAGACCTTACAAAGATCTATACTCCTTTGACACGAGTCAAGTCAAATGTTTGGGCTTGATCAAAGACCTTTGTGTGTCATTAGTTCAATTTCCCAACAAGACAATCCTAATGGACGTAGTAGTTGTTGACATTCCAACAAAATATGGCATGCTCCTATCAAGATCATGGGGAGCAAAACTACAAGGATCCCTTCAACTTGACCTCTCTTATGCCACTATATCTGTCTTTGGGCAACCAAAGAGACTGTACAGGGAAACACTGATGAAATATGTGGTAAGTAGTGAGGAGAAGCCCCAAAATTTTCCAATTTACGCAATCCATTATGATATGGATTCTTTCATTTTATTCAATGATGACATAAATCTTCCAACTGATGAGAAGCCTTCAGCCTTAGAGCAAGAAACATGCATCAATGAGGAATCAGTTTCCAATACCCATGAAACTATCACAAAAGTCAAGGCAACCAGCAAATAAGTAGAACCTCCCCAAACAGAAAATTTAAGTCTACCCAACCTTCAAATAATTGAAGCTCCTAATACAAACCAAAGACAAGAAATTACATGGTATCTAGAATTTGACGGTTCTGTCAATAAATTAGGAGTAGGGGCAAGGGTATGGATTCATAATACACATGATAATCATGTAGAAGGCCATGCCTATAGATTAAATTTCAGATGTACTAACAACATGGCAGAGTATGAGGCTCTCCTCTTAGGCCTTAAATTGCTCAAAGCCTTAGGAGCTGCAAAAGTGTCCATTCTAGGTGACTCTGATTTAATTATACAACAAATGAAAGGTAACTTTGTTACCAATGACAACAGAATGAGAGCTTATAGGATTTCTGCCACAGAAATACTCAATTCTTTCAATGAGTCCAAGCTTGCCAAAATTTCTAGAGACCATAATATTCATGCTCACAGCCTAGCAACCTTTGCTAGTACATGCAAGCTTCCTTTTGAGCCAAACCACCATTTCACTGTTGAGATAAAACATAGACCCTCAGTCCCTAACAATGTTAAAGATTGGCAAGTGTTTCAAAATGATGCCCAAATTAACAATTTCCTCACTCTTGAGGGTGAATTTGCGAATACGAATATTGACATGGATGCCATGAATGATTCCCAACAGCTAACAGAAGAAAATCAACAGGCTGTAACAACTCCAACAGCTAAACAAATCCTTAACCCAACTGTTTTTGACAATGCAAACATACAAGAACTGAAACATATGCATTTAGAAGAAACAACCAATGTTAAGGCTGAGTTCATTGACCTAAAGGATAACCTTTTGCCTGTTGGACTGACTCCATTAGAAGACATGTTTGATGATAATGATGTTCCCAAGAAACCAAAAATGGAGCCTATAAATGCTGCTATAGAAGAACACAACATAGGAACAGCAGAACAACCCAAAATGATTAAGTTGTCCAAAAATCTGTCCCCTGATCAAAAACCAAAATATGTGGACTTGTTCAAAGAATTCCAAGATGTATTTGCTTGGAGTTATGAGGACTTGAAGTCCTATGACACCTCAGTAATTCAACACACCATTCCCTTAAAGCCAAATCAAAAACTATTCATACAGAAACTTAGAAGAATCAACCCCATGCTTCTTCCTCTCATTGAAAAAGAAATAAAGAAAATGTTTGAAGTGGGTATCATTGCACCCATCAAATTTTCTGAATGGGTATCTAATTTAGTTCCCACAAGAAAAAAAACAGGAGAAATCAGACTGTGTGTAGACTTGAGAAATTTGAACCAGGTCTCTCTAAAAGACCACTATCCTTTGCCTAAAATGGACCACATCTTACAAATAGTAGAGGGTTCCTCTAGAATTTCTTTACTAGATGGATTTTCAGGATTTAGTCAGATACTTGTTCACCCGGATGACCAAGACAAGACAGCCTTTACCACATCGTGGGGAACATTTAAGTATTTTAAAATGCCTTTCAGGCTAAAGAACGTTGGTGCTACCTTTCAAAGGGAAATGGATATTACATTTGCCAAGGAGATACATGATTTCCGTGTTGTTTACCTTGATGATCTAACCCCATTTTCCAAATCTGACCAAGAGCACCTTAACCATCTAAGGCAGATTTTCATGACATGCAGGAAATATGGCATTTCCTTGAACCCTAAGAAGTCCCTGTTTTCCCTTGAGGAAGGCAAGCTTCTAGGCCATATCATATCAAAAGATGGGATTAGAATTGATCCTGAAAGAATTCAAGCTATCCTCCAAATCCCATATCCAAGAAACATAAAAGAACTACAAGAATTCCTTAGAAATATTAATTTCCTAAGGACATTTATCCCAAACCTACCCGAGCTAATAAGGTTATTGAGCAACATGTTAAAAAAGGACACAAAGGTAAAATGGTCCCTTGAAACCAAGCAGGCTTTTGAGAGTATCAAAACTGCCTTGACTCAAACGCCTGTCCTCACCAGTCCACAATTCGACAAAGATTTCATCATTTTCTCTTTTGCATCTGAGCACACCATAGCCGTTGTCCTGTTGCAAAAGGATGATCAAGGTAATGAAAAGCCAATTGCTTTCTTCAGCCGAGCTTTACGAGATGCACCCTTGGAATATCAGATTATGGAAAAACAGGCCTATGCCTTGGTTAATGCCATCAAAGACTTCAGAATTTACATCTTATACTCCCATGTGATAGCCTATGTCCCAAACTCTGTTGTAAAAGATATATTAACTCAAGAGGGACTAGATGGAAAAAGAGGCAAGTGGATTGCCAGCATTCTTGAATACGACATTGAGATAAAACCTACCAAGTTGATAAAAGGACAAGGGTTAGCCAAACTAATGTCCGAAACAAATTTCCAAGCCTTAGACATTAATCAACAGGACAATGAACCGGAGCTGGCGACTCCACAGATCAGTGAAACCTTTTTGCAATCCCCATGGTATGCTGATATCTGCTTTGTATTGTTAAACCTGTGTGCTCCCCCAGGATTGTCCAGGACCAAGAAAAGATTTTTAAGGATGAAATCATCAAAGTTTTGTGTCATAGATGGTGCTTTGTTTTGGAAAAATCATGAAGTAATATTGCTAAATTGTTTGACTATGAATGAAACTAACAGCATCATGAAAGAATTCCATGCAGGGGACTGTGGAGGACACTTATATTGGAATTCCACTACTAACAAGATCTTAAGAGATGGTCATTATTGGCCCTCTCTATTTGCAGATGTCAAGAAATTTGTTGTTTCATGTCACAAATGCCAAATCTTTGAAGGGAAAAGAAAATTACTGCCTTTGCCCCTTAAGCCCATTTCAACCAAGAAGCCTTTTCAACAATGGGGTCTTGACTTCATTGGAGAAATTCATCCCTCTTCCTCATGCCAGCATAAATGGATTCTAACAACTACTGATTATTTCACTAAGTGGATTGAAGCCATCCCATGTAGACAAGCCAATGACTCCACCATTACCCAATTCCTTGAGAGCAATATCCTTTCCAGATTTGGCTACCCTGAGAAAATCATTACTGACAATGTTGCTGCCTTCAAATCCAAAAAGATCATCAATTTCTATCATAAATTCCACATTACCTTGGCCCACTCCACAACTTACTATCCTCAAGGTAATGGCCTGGTTGAATCATCCAACAAAAGCCTCATCAATATCATAAAGAAATTGCTAGAAGAAAACAAAAAGAACTGGCATAGGAAGCTCACAAATGCTATGTGGGAAGATAGACTTTCAACCAAGAAATCCATTGGGATGAGCCCTTATGAGCTGGTATATGGCATGGAGGCCAAATTTCCTTCATCTTTGGGCATTCCTACTATCAAACTATTGCAGGAAATTCAGGCTTAACCAAATGACATGCAGAGAAGAGTTAATCAAACCATTCATCTTCAGCAAACCAGAGAACAAGTGTATGACAGAGCTCAAATCCTACAAGAGAAGCTCAAAAAGATGTTTGATAAGAAAGTTAAAGCAGAGGATTTCTGGGTTGGCAGCAAAGTTCTAAGGTGGGACTCACGAAGAGAGGACAAGGGCAAACATGCAAAATTTGATTTTCTGTGGAAAGGTCCATACATTATCAGCGTTGTGCAAGGCAATAACACATATTTCCTCAAGTCCATGGATGGTAGCACAACTGAAGAAGACCCTGTTAATGGCCGAATGCTAAAAAACTACCATGATCCATTTTAATTAAGAAACAACATGCGGTGTTATTTTATGTACATAAATGTTTGTATATATCAGCACTTTGATTTTATTTTGTAACAGTCCAGATACTAAAGCACTCAGAAGAAAGCAGACAGTGCTTCACAATTTACCAGGAAATTAGTTGAGGGAAAGTGTTGTTTGTGGTCCTAAATTTCAAATTAATCTAAACAGTTAGCACTAAGAAGCTTCAAGGTACAACAACAACAGAAGATCTAGGCAGTCTGACCTACTGTTCTTGGCCTCTCACAAGGAGAAGCCATTCCCAAGTGGAGCCACTGTTAGCCTCCTACTGCAGCAGGTTACTCATATTTCATGATTGACACTTTTACAGGCCAAATATGTCATACTTTGCATGCTGCAATGCTCCATATTTGCTGACAGTCACCAAAGAAAGAGGCCATGAAAGTGTGCAAGTCAAATTTCATCTGATGCATTCCAATTTTGAAGAGTTATTCCATTTTTGTACAAGTCTCAGTCAAAGGGAGGTCCAAACAACTTAATCTTGGTCTCCCTAGGTTTCAATTTCCTGTTTTAGAATATAGAGAATGAATAATCTGTCCAAATAGTTTAATCTTGGCAGATTTTAGATAGGTAGAGAATCAAAGGAGCCCAACTGCTTAATCTAGGCCCTTGGAAGAAATAAGTGTAGATGTAGATAGGAATACATGAAATGAAAAAGTTGAAAAGATGGGTCTGCAAGTCTAAGTGCACCCAAACCAAAAAGAAGAAAAAATGTTAGGCAAGTAGGCTGGGTAGGTAATTTTGAGGTTGTCGAATGTTGATTTGTGATTAATTCCACATTTTCAAGTGTTACACTCATACAAATCACAGTCAGCAGGCAGTTCCCATTTGAAGGACTTCAAGCGAGGTATGACTAACTCCCTTTTTATTCCTCTTCCCTAAATCATTTACTAACTCCCCCAAAAGAGGTCAAGATCTGCTTGATATCTCTTAGTTCATCATTTTCCATATCATTTGACTTGGTAAAGATCTGCTTTATCCAAGGAGGGTATATAGTTTCTCTGCAAGGTTCTATCTCCCCTTTGAAGCCTAAGACCTCCGGAACTTAGCGCTCTTCTTTTCATTGTCATATTAACTACTGACATTATTATTTAGCTGCCTATCTATTTCCCTTCCCCTATGGTAATAATTCCCCTATGTAAATATCCCCTTCCTCTGGTTGAAACATAACCATAAGTATCTTCCTGGGAATTACTAAGTCACCTAGACCTTAGTAAGAACCCTCATCCCTACACAATTCTCCCTCCACGGTGTTTGGACTCCTTCCAAAACACAACAAACCCCCCTCAAATCCATTAACAAACCCCCCCGCACATTACATTTTTGAAATTATTAAGGTTTGATTAATAATTGAACAAAGCGCCAAAACCCATTACATCGTTTCCTAAAGTTAAAACCCACCCACGCCATGAAAAATTAAAAAATAACGCGCGCATTGTTTCACTAAACCTCGCGCACCTTCTCCGCCCGACCACTATTAGATCAGCCCTCCCAGATCTGACGACTATTATGCATATTGGGTGTCCTCTTGTATGCGTAAGTTAGCACCTGATGTCAGACTGTTTTACTGTCATACACCGGGATAGCTGGCGGCTTCCCATTGCATTGGGTCGCCCCTGACAGAAACCGCCTCCATACCAAAGGCGGTCCGATGAACCCCAAAACTGCCCTTCCCCTCGCATGACAGGAGCGCCGCGTCACCCCGCCACGTCGCCTCCACCTCACCCCTTCCTGCCTGCGCCTGGCCCACGTCACCTGCCACCGTGTCCCGACACGTCATCACCCTGCCATACTGCCACATCACCCTGTTGATGTCAGCATGGTGATGTCACATCCGTACCAGAGGGTCCCACTACTGACGTCATGTTGATGTCATCCACCGTACCACTAACGTCAGCAACCAAAAAATGGAAAAACGCACAAGCGCAAAAATCAAGCTTCAGAGCTCTGGAATGAAAAATAGAGGTTGTTTTCGATGCACAATTAGGGCGAAGCGCTAATCACGCATCGCTACGGGAAATAGGCCGAAATGGAGAATATTTAGGGAATCTTTTGATTCCTCGGCCCTTTTTGCACCGAAAATAGCAGAAAAAGCCCGATTTTGCTAATTTAAACGTGTCTGAAGACAGAGAGAGACTAGGTTCAGAGGTTAAAGAGTACCAGAGCAGATATGAAGATAAAATCATGTCAAAGAGTATCAGAGTAGCGGCAAAGTGTATCAGAGGAGATCTTCTCAGGGCTCGAGGCAAATCACGCATTGAAAGAAAGCCCTGAAAGTCAAGGAGCAGTTAAGGAACCATTCAAAGCTCACCAGCACAAATGACTGCACATTAAACTCACAGGAGATCAGTGGACCAGAACTCAATGCATAGTTATGACAGAACCACTACACCAAGCCACAGAGGACACTACATTTACTCATTTTTGATCCTGTCGCCACTGGCGCAGCCCAAAGCTGATTTACTTACATTTAATTCCAGCATAAGTTAGGTTTAGAAAGTTTTCTTCCTGCAGACCTGTTTAGGTCGGTTGTAATAAATAAATTTAGATATTTTTCTTATATATACCACCCTGAAAAATGGAGTAGGGGTTGGTTGGTTGTTTGATCTTTTATTGGTTTTGAGATTTCGCTTGAGCAGAGACTCGCACTGTGAATGTGATATTTTCTATAATCAAAGACTGATGAGATGCATGGATTATGAAAGTTTCTGCTCTGTTTAATTGGCCGAGGAGTGACTGTGGAATTCATGTGCTTCTACATGGTTCAATAAGTGTTTCCTTAACTCTGTTTTGTTTTTCATGTTTGTTCTATCATCAATCCACCATCTAAATTGCAGGAAAGAAGAATAGTTTAGGATTTGCTTGGCTGCACCCTGGGCTCAATTTCTGGAATTTATTCATGTTTTCATCCGGAATTGTTATGAACATGCATACTTAAATGATCTTTTTTACGTTGTTTCTTTCATATATGAGTGTTAGTTTAGGAATTCTTAAATTCTCCTAGATAACCATTCATTCACCTCTCTTCCCTGTTAGTTGATGAAAGATTCTTAATTGCCTTTCATCACTGACTTTCATCCCATCTTTTCAGAAAATTGGTATTGTTTCATGTGTAGCTATCCCGCTCCATAATCCTCTTGTGGCCAAGAAAATGCAACAGCAAGCCTTAATCCATGACTCCATGCCCAATGCTTTGAACTTATCACCCAATCCCTTGCCTCTCTGCTCCAATGCAATCTCCTTCCATCCAAACTCCATCCAAACAAAAAATCAAAACCCCTGAACCCAATAGCTAGCCTAAAATCATCATCAACAAAGCTAAATCATTAAGAGAGAGCCCTCTCTGATTGCAGGTGGACTAGAACCTGCAATCCAAAGATTGGTTTGTGGTTACCTCGGCCCTATCCCTTTAGGAGCCAAGGGACAACCTGAGTGATAATGCACTGGTCATATCACCATTGGTTCGTCACACCATCCATCTTTGGGGTTAATGCTACCAATCCATCATCAGTGTCACCGATATGTTCAAGCAAAGTCATTTAGAAAATTCGCCTATGTCTCACCCACTGCAATACATTCACGCTCCATTCTTTCATGACCGCCACCCTAAACACTGTATCATCAGATCATTTTCACCTCCAAAATAATTTGCTTCGTTCCGTGTCGTAGATGTGGGATTCATTAAGGCCCTCCTACGATGGGTCACTTCTTGTCGACATCATCTCATTATCCAAGAAGTCAACCTAGGAACAACCCTTTTAGTACTTTGAAGCTTGCATGCCTCAATGGCAAGTTTCTCACTTTCGGCGACAGGTTTACATTAATGGCCTTCGACCGACAAATTTTGCTTAGTGTTCGATGCCAAGTCCTTTTTCACACGTCACGAATTGTACTGTAGTACCTTGAGGGTCATTGTCATTATTGGTGATTCCTCTCGCGCCTGTTAACAGCTTACATCATTGCCTGGTAATCAGGCGATGTCTTTCCATATTCAGCTCTAGAACATTTTTCACATGGATCGACTTGTACTCTGAGTGAAGATTGAACGAGTTTTGAAGACCCCGGAACTAGTTTCATCCATCCGGGCTGCGATATATTCAGGAATATAAAGACATCAAATGTACATCATTGCCAAACAGATGATC
>APFE030842689.1:93627-103884 GCA_000404065.3 Pinus taeda | reverse complement strand
TGTAGTTGTTGAATAGCACAATAGGTTCTTACTAAGATAATAGATGACATGTTATATTCCTACTGAATCTTCTAGTATTAGGACCACACCAACTGAACAGGTGGATGCAGAGATGTACAGGATGAAATCCCTTTCAAAGTTTGGCGGACTAATCAAGGGAGCGGATGTGAGAGCACATTTTAGGGCATCGAAATACTGTTAATCTTGGTCTTCCCAAACAAATGGAATGGTATACCTAAGGAATTTTAGGAACCCATGAGTCATAGTGGCGTAATCAAGAACGAACCGACAAAGGAAGTTAGCCTTGCCTTGGAGTCTTTATAACTGGCAGACAGTATGAGGAGGATGGAGTTCAAGAATGGCTTGAACTTTTAATGGGTCAAGAGTGATACTATCCTTGGACACGATGAAGCCCGATAAGTGGTCGACAGGAACGCAAAATAACGCTTTATGGGGTTAAGGAAGATGTTATATTTGCGACATCATAAGAATAAGGTACACAAATCATGGAGGTGTTGTGACCAAAGTCTAGAAACTTGAGTGAGATTGTCAAGATAAGTAAGGATAATGTGAGCCAAATCATGGAAGCAATAGGACATGGCACATTGGAAAGAGGCCCGATCATTCTTTGAACCGAAAGGTATGAACCTGTAAGAAAAGGTTCCCCACGGACTAGTAAAAGCAGTTTTTAACTGACGGATAGCACATATAAGAATCTGAGTGTACCCAGGGAATCCATCCATAAAGGAAAGAACCTCATGCACTGCACACTCATCAATTACCTATTCAATGAAGGGTGTGGAAAAGTTGTCTTTGGGAAAATATTTGTTCAGATCACGAAAGTCAGTGCAGGCATGGATGGTGCCTTGTTTCCTAAGAATGGGAATCAGGTCGGACACCCATGTGGTGGATTGAATAAATACATGAAGCTAGCCTGCTTGAGATTCGTTGATTCTAGCTTTGATGGAATCACACTTGGAAGGGTGAATAGGCTGTTGTTTTTGATGGACAGGTATGGCATTGGGCTAGGTGTTGATATGATGTTAAATAATGGCTGGATCAAGTCTGGGCATTTCAGAATAGGACTAGGTGAAAACATCATGGAATTCCTTGAGTAGCTTGGTGTAAGAATTAATTTATTTCGGGGTGCAATGTGCCCCCAAGACGATATTCTCTTCAACCCTTGGTTATTCGAAATGTTGATTTTTATGGTGGGGGGAATGCTAGCCATATTCCCTTCTTCGAAATCATCTGGCGCAGGGATGGGACTTTTGAACTAATCAACTTCACCATGAATGAAGTCTTTGGATTCCACAGCATATTGGTCATGGATCTGTTGTGGAAGGAATATGCACAATGGTGCATATCATCCCAAGGATAATCAGCAATGGTCATGGCTTCCATAATGTCTTCATCAGAATGGAAGATGGGGGGATTATATGAAGAAGGACCATATCATGGCAAAGAGTTACCTAAATCCTCTTCATGAGAGATAAGGTTCACATACTCATCATCAAAAGTGGGAGACATATGACTAGTATATGGAATATCTACTGATGTTGAGACCAATGTGCTTGATGAAGAAGGTTCAATAGAAGAATGAAAGGAAATGTCTAGGGAGTTTCTAGGTAACGATCTCATGAATGAAGATAGGTAGAGAATAGGATAAGAACTATTCATCATCTCAACATCAGGGGGAGAGATCGCAATGGGTGTTGTAGAGATCTCTTGTTCTAGTGTACAAGTGGGACCAGAATCTGCAGGTAAAGGAGAAGTGGACTCATCACGAGCGACCTATAATTTGCAAAGCACTTGAAGTGTATCATGAAAATATTTGAGGTGGGGACAATGATGGAATAGTGACCATATTTATCACACAAATCGCAAGGGTGGTTTGTGCGTAACAATCTAATTTTCTTAGCTAACTCAGGTAAGGTGACATGCACCTCAGGAAGGTTGGAATCAAGGAAGGCATAAGTGACCACATCCTTAACATGAGTGAGTTCGGGATAGTTATTAGTGGCGTGACCAATAACATCAAACAAATCACAAGGAGGAAGAGGCTTCAATGGCTTAGGAGGAGCTAGAGTTGCAGTGGGATCTTTGTCTTGGGTTCCCTTCTTTCGAAATTTTCTTGCATCACCAGATGCTTTCCCAATGGGAGTAGACTCCTATTGATGTTGTTAAGGAACTAAAGAAAAGGTAGGGGTAGGAACAAGGGGAGGTCAATGTAACAGACTGGGATCCCTAAGGTAATATTGGGTAGACTCACGTAGCCATGACAGTTGTGGTATAGACTCTAGGAGGTGGGAATAAGAAGGGTATTTGACCAAAAGGATAGTGGCCTCGAGGAACTACTCCACAATGGTTAAGGCCTGAGGGAACGGTTCCAGGGAGAAATGGATTAGGAGAGATACTAGGGGAAGGAAGTGATCCTTGAAGAGTTGTACTAGCAGGCAGAGTTAAGTCAGGCACAACAGCTTGTGAAGGTGCGAACTATTGTGAAGGCATAACGGCCCATTTGTGGGCGGCCCACGATGCTTGGAGCATGCAAACAGTAGATGAAATGGGCTCATACGGACTAGCTGGGGGGCTAAAGTAAGCACAAAACAAAGAGGAATATTTATAGACTCCTGGAGAAATAGATGAGACAGTCCTATTGTCAACCACAGAAGAAATGTTAATCTGAGTTGAATTCTGGGCCTTCAGATCATAATACATCAACTAATTGATTGTGATGATATTTCCATTATGGGGAAAGCACATATTACGATGAACCATCGATGCGACAATTGACATGGTGTAAGTATAGCTATGACCCAAAAGGTTGTTATAGTCGAGGGGAGCATCAATGATTTTGATATCAATACAGATGATCTTGCCAGCAACGGTGACTAGGCAATTGCGATATAAGCCAAGGGGCTGTGAAGGATGACCACCCCATGCACACAGAGTCATGGTGGACTAGGATAGGTCAGGATATCCAAGTTGCTTCTAAACACTTGCTGACATCACACAAGTTGATGCGCCTTTGTCAATGATACACCACTAGACAATGGAGTTTTGAATGGAGATTGGAATTTGGAAAGGAACAGATGAAGGTAAGAGAGGGTTATCCAACCTGTCAAAATGAAAGACAATCATTTGATCATCCTGAGGATCAATGATGCCTAGAACATATAGCAAATATTTTTTTTGTGATGGGCATGTCTGGAGAATTTCCATCATTGGCATAGTAGCAGGAGACTATGCCAAGTCATCTACTATGTTATATATATGGACAGCTTTGGTAGAAGCATAATTTTGATGTAACAAACCTTTGGGTACCTTGGTTATGACCTAAACCTTAGGCTGAAGGATCTGTAAGATACCTTTGGGTGATGATATAGGCTTAGTAAACCCTTTGGGTTGGGACTCAGTCACAAACTTAGAAGGTGGCTTGTCATATTGGCACGATAGAGTCTGGAGGTTAACTTGTTCGGTATCTACCTCATCAGAATTCATCATGAGAATTTGAAAATCACATTGGCCAAGTGGTGGATCTATTTGATTTGCTTTACCTTTTGTATATTGAGAAGTTATGTACCCTTGTTGAGGGAAAGGGTTGGTAAGCACGACCGGCCGAAATGAAGCAAGAGGAGGAGGAGGAGCGGTGGGCTGCAATCCTCGAGAAGCTACTTGAGCTTTCCATGCTTTTCGCATCTAAGATAAAAGAGGACAATCATGGGTATAATTACCATAAACTTTTCAACAAGAACAATTTTTGTTCATACGAATATTCTTGTTCTGCTTGGGCTGACCACCCTGTTGTTGGGTTGTGGGATTCTGTTAAGTACCCTGAGGGGAATTAGGTGGAGGACCCTGGTTGCCTAGATTACCTTGAGACTACAAATTCATATTACCCTTCCCCTTGCTCCTTTTCTTGGGGTTAGGGAGATTTGGTCCACTCTACTGAGCATACACTTGTCCTTGTGGAGGAGGTGGTTACTACGATGGAGGGGGATCGGGCATGGGGGGCTGAGGCGTTGGTGCTGAAGGGGCTAGAGTGCTCAGTTGTGCATACAGATAATAGGTAGATGGTGCATGGTATAAGAAGGAGGAGAAGAAACTAGCCCTGACATCTATTGATGCGGAGGGGGATATGCATATGATGTGGTAGGACCTAGATAAGGATTTCCCTAAGGAGGATTGGGGGAGGGATAATTGTACATGGAACTGGTCCCTCCCTAGGGGTTCCCATAACTCATATGAGGTGGAGCATATGGCTAAGGGTGTGATATGGTTCTAACTATGCCATCAGTGGGATGAGATGCCCCCTTTCATTAGAAGCACTAGGCCAAGGCATATCGCGGATGATAGTTTAAACATAACCTGACTGGACATAAATCAGATCAAATTTGAGAGGTATTTGGAGTGTTTCTTCCTTAGATTGAGGAGAGTGTAATGCAACATATTTTTCAATGGGGGCCTACAATTATCTAAGAAACCAATCCATGTAGACTTGGTCTTCGAAATCAGGAGCTCTACAAATACTCTTCAGTCTATGCCATTCTTGAACATGATTAGAAAGGAGGGTGGCAGAAGTTTGACGAAATGAAATCAAAAGTTCAGTACCAGTGTCATAACGGAGAGGTAATTAGAAATATGAAAGAAAGGTTGTGCCAAGAGTCACTAATGTGGAATGGGTTGCCCTTGGATGGTTGACATACCACTTCACAGTAGCTCCAATGAGTGTCCGTTGAAACAATCGAAGATGAATGGAGTCTTTGGTAATGGAGTTTGATGAACACCACATATGGAAGGAGTGAACATGATTAGTTGGATCTTCTCCAAGATTACCTTCAAACTTTGGGATGTCAGAAGGGAGTTTAGTAGGCATTGCTAGCCATGTGGGATCATGGAGAAGAAGATCATTGATAAGCTGGTTAAAATCTGGGAGACTTAAACCAACGACAAAAGGAAGTAAGGGAGTAGGAGTGACCACACCAGTTAGGGTTCCGTTAGTGGTGGCACCCTAGTTAACACCAAGGTTACCACCCTAGGATCCTGCACCCACATTAGTGCTTAACATGATGGCGATATTGGTTTGAGAAGATGCGGAATCAGAGGATGAATGAGATGAATCAACAGAATCATAATCATAATCATAATGATGACTTGTTGGAGGACTGGGAGGATGAACTCAAACTCAATGAGGAGGAGTGATATGGCCTAATGGGAACTGAGGGTGAAGCCCTCAAATTGAATGCAACAAACACTTGGGAGGCATTATGGTGTCTAGACTAAAGGATAATGATAGGAATAAAAAAGAAACAAACATCAAGGGAACACCTAGTGCAGTGGTGCCAAGTGTAAAGTAACTATTTTAATGATGTTACTCTAATACAAGGAAACACATCCTATCAAAGAAAAATACCTCTAGCCTATAGGTGATCAAAAATCCTCAAACAATCCTAAATCTACTATTTCAAATGGCCTTCCAAAGAACTTCTTACTTGAAAAAATATCATCCCCACAAGCAGAGTTGTCCAGAGAAAGGTGGGATAGAGGATCAATTTCTTCCCACAGCCAGTCCTATACGGTGTTTTCCTAATATTTGTCACTATGGTTACCTTCATCCCACGGGGGTGGTCAAGTCTTGAGCTTCTTGGTAGTCAGCCACTGCATGGAATTTCCCACCACAGGTTGGGTAGCCCCGAG
The DNA here is from genome assembly GCA_000404065.3 of Pinus taeda. Lineage (NCBI taxonomy): Eukaryota > Viridiplantae > Streptophyta > Pinopsida > Pinales > Pinaceae > Pinus > Pinus taeda. Next base: position 98,184 of record APFE030842689.1, on the reverse strand, counting down.
GAGGAATGCTCACACAATGACCTAGCCTAACCCCCTTTGAATGAAGTTTTTGACGCTCTTCAACTTTGACCATGGGATGGTGAAGGATTTTAAGCTCCCTAATATGTCACTCCTATGTCTCAATGACAAGTGAGCAATGGGTGTTATTGGAAGCATATCCCACCGACCCTACACCTACATTGCAAAGATTGTTTGGCCCTTATGCCGAAGTGGTCTTAATCTATGTGTGTTGATTTATTAAGGTGTAGTGTTTCAATTCTTGGCTTGAAAGTGTTAACCAAGCTCACGTTTTCTTAAGGTGTGAGTGTGTGAAAATGATGTGTCAAGTGGATGAGTTAATTAATCATGTTTCATGATTCCATATGCTATTGAAAGTAAAATACTGAAATACTATAAATAAATATGAAAATGACAGAAAAATAAACATCCAATCAAGCACAAAAAACCCCACCCACAAGGGCTACTAAGAAGCTAAGAAAGAGAAGGAAAAGCAAGCAACTCAAAGACACAAAAAAAGAGGCCAAAAAGATCTAATGTCAAGGGACTAGGATCTAAAGGCTCTAACTTGCTAGAAATGGTGCAGACAGATCACAAAAATCAGAGGTGAAAAATGATGCAAAGGACAAGTGTGAAGCTCAAAGACTTAGGATGCTCAAGGAGATCCTAAGGGGGAAAAGGAAAACACAAACTCTAAAGGGAGAAAAGGTAAAATAAACTTATCCAATAGATCTTAAATGTAATGGATCAGATCTCAAAAATAGTAGCTGAAAATGTTGAAAACCCTAAACTTCTCACTCAACAAATCTCTTCCTAACAATGTGGAGGTGTACTATAAAACCTAGGGGGATATTTCCTTCCTTATCAAGAAAAATAAAGTGTATATAGGCCTAAGGAAGACTGAACAATAGAGATGAAGAACCCAAACCAGTCTATAGATAACACTCTCAGCCAATCTGTAAGAGTTTTGAAAAATTTTAAGAAAACTTTCAGAATGCAGCTACTTACCTGGAATTGAGGAAAACACAGTTTTTGAGCCAACAAGTGCACTCTGCAACTCACTTATGGGGCTGAAAAGTGAGCTCTATTCCTGGGAGTCTTAGCCGACAGATCTTGCACATATTTTTCTATCTCCTACTTGGCTGGTACATGTGACCTACGGAAAAGACCAAAAAACCAACATAATCTGAAAATTTGACAAAATAGGGTTTAATACTATAAATAGAAATTTAGAGAAAAAATAGCTGAAGAAAAACCCTGAAACTTTAGTCACCCAAGAATGTTGTTATTACACCAGTGGAGTCATTATTTGTTGGACGAAAAATGTGTAACTAAAGACCCAAGTGGGTCACCATTGGTTAGCGTGAAAATTCTTGGAAGGTGTAGCAAAAATACTTCACTTAAGTCACTAGATGACAAGTGACCATAACAACAAGTTGATGGATGCTCTCATCTTAGATCTGAAACACAAATAGAAAACCTTCAGTAAAAGAAGATATAATATAAAATAGAAAGCAACAATATAAAGAATCAAGTATAATAACCCAATTGGCAAGACAATTTTAAATGAATTAATCTTTTATTGATAACACTTGGTGAAGGAGATCTATAGATTGGTATGTAAGTCCCCCTCCATGGGATGGGCCCTTTGATATCCTTGACGCTTCAGAAAATTGATCTTCTCTCTCAATGTGAACCTAAACAAAAGTGAAGAACTCAAAATGGGAGCTCAAGAAAAATGACGATAATGTTGACAATGATAATGATCCTGGTGAAGAATGAATGGAAAACCCTCCTTTATATAGAAAAGTGTGGAGTTAATCTTGAAAGTGGAGAACAATAAAATATTATTCACCAAATTCAGATCTAACTAATTGGAATACTTTATTATATTTATTGGAGAGGGAAAACGAATTTAAAATGGTTAAATACCTTTATTTAGAAATAATTAACAAATAAAATGATTTATTAACTATTTTGCAAGAAACAAGAAAGGTGTGAAATAAATATAATTATTAAATAGTGATTTATTCAAATGTGGCAAGGAATAATTATTTAATAATCATTCCTAGAGAAAATTAAACAATTGATGATTTATCTAAAAAAAAATCCCCTTGGAAAAATCGTAATTTTCATTAATAAAGGAAAATTACATATTGTAGATGCATTTTGCACATGTTGTATGTGAGGCTAATGCCTATCTAGAAAGAGAGTATCAAAAATAGATTTATGTTCTCCATGCAAGAAGGATATATCTTCTATATTGTTCATGATAGATATCAAAAAAGACTCCATGCAGGGAGTACTTATGTTTGTCATGTATGTATAGTTGATAACTATAAACATGTAAAAGAAACAGGCTCTTTCTGAGCTAGTTATGCTATGTAATCCTTGTATGGACGATGGTAGTACTGGTAATGTACAGTGTCCCTCTGCTCCAAGATTAGCCATGTGCCATGAGGCCGATTCACAACTTCCTTGGAAAGCTGATCGGAAGTTTGTTTGTGTTCCCCGAAGTAAGTGCAGCCACCCTGGCCCTAGTCAATGGATGAGAGGGAAGTCGATAGGGAGCTTTTTCGTGCTTCTTCGGTGTTTACTTGACTGCTACTATCACTACTGCCTCATAGGATCTGTGGTGCTCAGAATCCATAGTAACCTTGGAAGGGATCATTTTACCCTTTTCCTCTACCCTTGCTTTTCCATTCAGAGGATAGTCCTTGAATAAGTGACCCACCTTGTGGCATCAGCTGCATCTAAAAAGGACCCCCTAATAATCGAGGATCTGAACCCATGAGAAATGTCTCCATAGTAGAGTGATTTTCTCCTACATCCCATCCCTGGTATCAAGATGGACTAGAATCCTTGCATATGCCATGATGCTTGTGGTTAGATATGATTTATCATGCTCCAAGTAGGTGCCCAGGGCGTTTCTGATAAGCCTAAAGATATCCTTATACCAAAAATGGAGGGGCAAGCCCAATAATCTAACCCACAGTGGTCCACCACCCAATTGTTCTCACTCAGGGTCGAAAAGAGGATTCCATTGGCGGAGTAGAACAAGGGCTTGTTGAATCTGCCAAAACGAAGATAGGACCCAATTGGTGTATTTAGCTCTGGATAATCGTAGAGGAAACCATCCCCAGACGAAGGTTTGTACGAAGGGTAGTTCTTCCATATGATGCCCCCAAATTTCAATTGTCCACTATTTAATCCTTGCCACAGTATATCTCCTCCCACAAACCCTACCTACCAAGACTCTGTCGGCGATATCCATGGTTTGACCCCACTGGATATCTTCACCTAGTCAAAGTGAAATGTCCTGGGATCTGGGCTTAACACACTTTTTCTTCTTCCCCATCCTATGGCCCTTGTCACTTATGTATGCCTATGTGCCATTGTGGTGAGGGTTCAAATGAGGGTTTGGTGGATTTAGTCCAGACCCAGAAGGGTTTTCTCCTAGATTCAAGGGGATGCCTGTATAGCAGCCAATGAGGAGAGTTGTATGAAATGCAGCGAGGGGAGTATCATGAGGAGGAACCGAGGATTCATCGGAAGGGGAAGATGTAGGGAAGTGTGAACCAACAGATGGAGGATGAGGTGGGTAACCCGAGGTGAGGCCAGGGCCTATGCAATGAGCCAGAAGCTGTAGGGATGTCAGTGAAGGGGGAGGGGTGGTGGAAACCATCCAGGAGGGGGGGTCCTCAGGTAGGGTAATGACTAGGTAGAAGGGACCCGAAATCGATGGCAAAGGTGCAATGAGATCTGACAAATCGCTGCTGAGAGGGAACATTTCGTCCAAGATCAAGGGGTGGGTTGTCCTGATGGGGACATTAGCGATAGGGTCATATGTGTAATCAACTATATCCAACTCCATGACTATCTACCGAAAGCGACACGTCAACTACCACCAGGAGTAGTAGACCTTTGTCGTTGATACGAAATTGAGCTGTGGAATAAGTAAATAGGCAAAGTCACAACGATATCAAGGGATAGAATATGAGGGCTGCAACGAAGGGAGAATGGAATTAAGTGACAGGCATTAGGAGAAAAATGACAGCAGGGTCCATCCAAGGCGGTACTGTTATAGACATTTTTGGGCACTTCAACCCCAATCATAAATGTCCATAAACTGAGGGCTCCTAAGTCCATAAAAGTGTTGCTTCACTGCCTAACGGAACAAGGTCAATTGATTACATCATCTCCCAGAAGTTCTCCACTAAAAACCGTTCATAAATGGTCAAAACTGGACCATACTAAAAGCTCAATCTAGAGGGTGTGATGCATATCACCTCCCCAATGTACAGGGTGCAATGCATACTGATTTGCTCCTCTGTAGGGTGCGATGGTCGGGAATGGACAAATGGCAGGGACAAAAATGCGAGGTGGAAGATCATGGAATCTTCCAGAAGCTTCCCCTCTGACACTTGCCTCTCAATTTTCGACCAGGGATGAGTAAGAGATCATCATTCTCCAAGTGGAAGCAGGAACTATCAGAGAGATGACACTAATCAAGATCCCAGAAGATGACTCACCTCTCTGTAATCATCTATATATGGATCC
>APFE030842689.1:73547-86366 GCA_000404065.3 Pinus taeda | reverse complement strand
TTAGATCCTTGTTTCTTGCATAGTAGTATGTTGCTGTGATTCTACAAGTCTTTTTGAAGCTGAGCAGACAAAGAGCAAGCGGCAAAACTCTATCAAGAAGGAGAGGAAATCGAGCGCAAGAATCAGGTTGGCCCTCTTGGTTCTCCTCTCATCTATTTTCATAAAAGGAATCAATAGTAGACTTTGATTGTTTGTTTCTAAGATAGCCACCCATCTTAGTGGGAATAGCAGCATCCGAGTGGACACTATCCCCATATAACAGGTACAGGAAAAATGGGCAGATTCCATCAATGTAGGTTCTCCAAGTAACCCTAGCCTGTATTAGGCGCCGTCCGTAGAGGGTTTCGTATCTCCATCCTCTCCTCCCACTCTCTTCCCCTGTTTCATTTCAAATCATTTATCTAATTATTTTCATGGGATTTTTTTTATTTAAATCAGAAAATAATTTAATAAAAGTGGTTTACTAAATTATTTTCCATAGTAAAGTCATTTTTCTATGGTAAAATTAATTCTACATGGTGTATTTCGATCCAGCTAGTTAGAAATGGCTAGGTGATGATTTTTTGGTGCTAATAGTAAATATAATGTAAAAACCCATATTATCCCACATTGTAAAATTCAGTCAAGTATGGGCTATTGGGGTCGAGTCATTTATGTATGAAATCCCATTACTTTGGCCATTTTATGTAATGTTGAGTCAAATATGTAATCCCACTGTGTTGGGTGATTGATGTAAGCATGATTCCTTGGTGATAGAAAAGGTCATATTTGTTTATGTCATAGAGTCAAGCACTTCGCTGAATATCTTCCAAAAGATTCATCATATGCTTAGGGGGAGCATGGTCAATATACAGTCTTCTTCATTCAACATTGGTCAACCCTTTTCCCTTGATTTCAAAGGGGGGAGAAGCTTGGTGTTTAGCTTGATATGTTAACATATTTTTTTGAAAGTATTTACAGGGGGTGGTGTCAAACACCAAAGTGGTTTCCATCAAGTCCAAAGGGGGAGATTGTTGGCATTATAGATAATGTATTGTCCTTGATGGAAACCTACTCGATAGAGATGTCAACATGATGGTTATGCAGATGATACAAGTGATATGAAAAAAGGAATATCAATTCATAGAGAAATGGATGGCAAAGATAAAGTGTAAGAAAGTATATGCCGGTCCTATGAAGCAAGATCACATACATACATAGATACGGTGAAGAGAAGTCGCATACAAAATCTGCACCATGGTATTGGCCCATAGTATTTGGAAGAGACAATGGATATTTGATCCCATCAAAGAATACTTATAACATAACCAAGGTATTGGCTAAGGAAAATACTAGATAAAGAGATGGGGATCAAGGTGTTGAGGGTGAAAGCATTGAATTGTTTATGAATGGTTTGATCTAAAATAGGTGTGCAATAGGGAACTTGTAGATGGATCAAATATGATAGATCTGAAATGAATAGATATTGGTTAATCTATTTATGATTTGATAAATCTATGATAATGGTATAATGATAAGTGATTGTAATGGTGTGTATCTCGAGATTTGGGTTTGACAGATGTTGTGGTTGTAACGAAGGTGTGATTCAATGATTTCAAATTTGTACGTTGGTTTACCTCTAAGAAGTCATGTACATATGTGTATCTTCTTCTAAGTAGTCTTGTATATTTTCTACAAAAGTTCAGAATTTGTACACAAGTGCTCAAAAAGGTAAGCATGTATATACACGGATGTGCTTTGTAAAAGTTTCGTATACATTCTTGGGTTTTGTAGTATGGGTTGTTGCTGATATTTGATCAGTTATGTTATTTTTGGTGTTGTCTGTTGATGATGTCCCTTTCATAATAATATGTGTTTGACAGTATTGGTTGGATTGATTTGGTTATGGAATGGAATGTTGATTAGTGATGATGCTATTGTATCGTGATATGTATTTGTTTCATTGATATGTGATGGATTCAGTATAAGATTTAGTGATTGATTCAATGTTACATTGATTCAAATTCAGGTATCAGTAATTTGAGATCTATACACAGGCCTTCTTCAAGGGAAGCACGTACATATGTGGGTGATCTGGATTTAAGCATGAATGAAACAAATTAAAGATATAACCATAAATGCAGATGCAATAGAAATAATACTTCATTTCATTAATGTAAAATATTGAAATATGCTTACAAACAAAAATGGAAATAAACCAGCTAGGGCGATGGTAGCTTATCTCTAAGAAGAGATGTGGCAGCTACATGCCTTTGAACTTTGTTAGAATGAGGCTCAAAGGCCTATTTATTGTTGAGGAATAATGGAAAACCCTAAACATCCAAAAACCTAACCCTAGGAGATGAAGCGCCAAACTATGGGCCCCGTTTTGGGTAAATTGGTACATCAACTTCCCAGGGTCGTAACTTTCGCATACGATCTCTATTTGACGTGCACAATACCTCCTTAAAAAGATCTATCTGAGGACTACAACTTTATTATGAGAAACATTGGTCCATGGTCCCCTAATGCTCCCATTTTTCCCAAAAAACATCGTTTAGGGCCTCAAAACAGCTCTGGACATTGAGGACTCGAAAAACTGCTAAAAATAATAAATTGTGCTACAATTAAGGAAACATAAAAACTAAAAGAGACAGTTGTAGGGGTCTAAGTGGGATAGGTGGGTGGCCACCAACATACACCTGGATCATTCCTCCCCCTTAGGAAGCAATGGTCCCCATTGCGTTGAGTTCCTCCATGACATGAGTAAACTTCTGCTGGACTTGGTCCCTAGTGAGTTATTCTAAAACCTTTGTTGTGTCTAGTAATGGTGGGAAGTATGGTAGACGTCGATCCACATTGAACACTCGGTGCAAGCGAAGGAATGGGGGAATGATGTGCTCCAAAGCATTGTTTCCCACAACCTTAGTAATGGTGTAAGGACCATATTGGAGTGGTCGAAGCTTGTGATGGGCTCTTATAAGGTTTTCTTTCTACAAATGCAACCAAACTTTGTTGCCCACTTGAAACTTGTGTGGTACCTGATGTTGATCATGTCGCTACTTGTGCTTGGAATTTTCTAGAATGGAGTGGCGATAGATCGGCCCGTTGGGTAGAGGTAAGTCGGAAATCAGATCAAATGAATGCTTGACCTGACAGTACAACAGTACCCCTGCAGGTGAGGAGAAGATGTCCCTATCTTATTTCATGACCGTATCCACCTGCTTTTCTGTGTGGAGGAACCCTTCCCGGGGGCCATGGATGTGGCTACGATCTTCCCCTTACTTTGAGGGCAAACCAGACAAAAAAAATTTCCTAGTCTAGGAGATGATCTTACTTCCTTTCTTAGCAGAGATCAAAGAGGTGGCAGTAGGTGGGCCTACCTCCGGTATCTTGTATAATGAATTACCCAAAGAAATAATAATAGCACGAGGCCTTGAATCATACACAACATGTCACCTCCATATGTATGGTTGGCCTATTAGTACATCACAAACATCAAGATGTGCAACATCACACAATACCTCATCTATGAAGGGCTTAATGCTGTAGGGAAGTGGTGAATTCAGAGATCTCGTCCTTGGTGAAGCCACCCGATGTTTTATGGTTGCAGGTGTGGTATGGTTGGTAGTCCCGACCGCTTCACAACCTCTGCTAAAATGAGGTTCATTCGGCTCCCACTATCAATAATGAATTGTAGCGGCAAACCCTTCACCCACATCTGTGAGTGGAAAAGACGCTCCCCCTCCTCTGGATCTTCAGGCTCATTCTTTTGGATCTTGGCAATGGCAATAGTGGCATTAGGCTCCACGTCAATGATATGCTTCCCTTTGTCATTCCTCTTGTCAAGTTCTGACTCAAGGTCGGAACATGCATATGATTATGAAGCCTTCAACTCAGGCACCAGCAATTGCTTGGTCTAACACTCACTTGTGTTGTGAGTGGGTGCTTATGGAACTCACACCACTTTCCTGTGTCCTTCTTTGACTTCGTGGTGTTGTGCTTTTCTTGCAACTTTGACGGGTTGTCTTGGGTCACACCGTCTTGGCTTTGTCCTTGGTGCTACCATTTGGGGAAGCCTTTCCCTTGCCTCGGATTCATGGATCCATATCGTCCTAGATGTATCTATGTAGGCAGTTGTAGTATTTGAGTACCAAATGCAGCTCAAAATCCTTGATACCCAACTTTGTGCGAAGGTTATGGAAAATATTTGTGAACTCCGACACATCTTGGTCCCTTCCCTGTCACAGCGTGTTCCACTTTATGTATTTGTCCTCATAGCTTTTTACAAGGTATAACTGCTCCTTGATGGTGTCTCGAAATGAATTCCAAGTGGAAGCAGCTGAAAATAGTGAGTTCGTACTTTCATCCTTCTGCTCGTAGTAGGTTTCCCACTAGTCCTTAACATGGGGGGCTGCATTGAGAAGTGCAAAAGTGATCTTTTGCTGGCCGAAAAAATTATGAACAAAAAAATACCCTTCTAACAGATTTAAGCATTTATCTACGACATCTACGTCTTTTTGACCCTCGAATATGGGGATTTCAAAATTAACTTGTAGCTTAAAGGGTGTGGTGTTTCCAAAGTAGATGTTGGAAGCTGATGCGTTGCCTCTGGGTAGCCGCTGAAGGATCTAGGAAAAGTTTTCCATCATCGCATTCCTTTGTTTCTCAAGGGCTTATTTAAGCAAGATTTTTATAAGATCTCCTACCCGCTCATCTTTCTTTTCATCCACCATGGGAGGTCATTGGGATTTGCAAGGTTGTTATTACAAAGTTTCGACCAGTTCAAGCCCTAACTCCTTATATCCCGACCTCGTTGGAGACGTGCAAAGAAAAACAGAGAAAGAGCAGACCCCTCTGATACCACTGATCCAGATTTAAAAAGGAATGCAACAAATGATAGATATAACCATAAATATAGAGATGCAAAAAAAATAATACTTCATTTCATTAATGTAAAATACTGAAATATCCTTACAAACAGAAATGGAAATAAACTAGCTAGGGCGATGGTAGCTTCTCTCTAAGAGGAGATGTGGCATTTACATAGTCTCAACTATGTTACAATGAGGCCCGAAGGCCTATATATTGTTGAGAAATAATGGAAAACCCTAAACATCTAAAAATGGGCCCCGTTTTGGATAAATTGGTACATCAACTTCCTGGGGGCATAACTTTGGCATACGATCTTCGTTTGATGTGCACAATACCGTGTTAGAAATATCTATCTGAGGAATACAACATTGGGATGAGAAACATCAGTGATGGACCCAAGTTGCTCCTAGTTTTCCAAAAAATGTCATTTAGGGCCTCAAAGCGGTTCCAGAAGTTTAAGACCCGAAAAACTGCTAAAGATAGTAAATTGTGCTACAATTAAGGAAACATAAAAACTGAAAGAGATAGTTGTGGGGGTCCAAGTGGGATAGGTGGGTGGCCACCAACATCCACCTAGATCATTCCTCCCCCCTTAGGAAGCAATGGTCCCAATTGCATTGAGTTCCTCCATAAGATGAGTAAACTTCTGCTGAACTTGGTCCCTAGTGAGCTTTTCTACAACCTCTGTTGTGTCCAGTAATGGTGGAAAGCATGGTCGACGACGGTCCACATTGAACACTCGGTGAAAGCGAAGGAATGGGGGAATGTTTTGCTCCAAAACATTGCTTTCCACAGCCTTAGTAATGGTTTAAGGGATTATCAGAGTGGTCGGAGCTTCTGATGGGCTCTTGTAAGGCGTTCTTTCTGCATATGCAACCAGACTTTGTCGCCCTCTTGAAACTTGTGTGGTACCTAATGCTGATCATGTCGCTGCTTGTGCTTGGAATTTTCCAGAATGGAGTGGCAATAGATTGCCCCATTGGGTAGAGGTTCTATGGAACTCAAAGTAGACGAATGCTTGACTTGACAGTGCATCGGTACCCCTGTGGGTGAGGAGAAGATGTCTCTGTCTTCTTTCATGACCGTATCCACCTACTTTTTCTATGTGGAGGAACCCTTCCGGGGGGCCATGGATGTGGCTACAATCTACCCCTTACTTTGAGGGCGAACTAGGCAGAAAATAAATTTCCTAGTCTGGGAGATGATCTTACTACCTTTCTTAGTAGAGATCAAAGAGGTGGCGGTAGGTGGGGCTACCTCTAGTATGGTTGGCCTAATAGTACATCAAAAACATAAATAGGTGCAACATCACACAATACCTCATCTGTGAAGCGCTTGACACTGTAGGGAAGGCGACACTACTGACGGACTCAGAGATCTCATCCTTGGTGAAGCCACCCAATGCTATACGGTTGCTAGTATGGTGTGGTTGGTAGTCCCATCCACTTCAAGACATCTGTTGAAATGAGGTTCTTTTGGCTCCCTCTGTCAACAATGAATTGCAACTTTGAACCCTTCACCCACATCTGTGAGTGGAAAAGGCATTGCCACTCCTCTAGATATTCAGGCTCATTCTTCTAGACCTTGGCAATGGCAACAGTGGCGCTGGGATCCACGTCAATGATCTGCTTCCCTTTGTCATTCCTCTTGTCGGGTTCTAACTCAAGGTCAGAACATGCATCTGATTCTGAAGCCTTCAACTCGGCCACCAACGACTGCTTGGTCCGACACTCACTTGTGTTGTGAGTGGTGCTCTTATGAAACTCACACCACTTTCCTGTGCCCTTCTTTGACTTCGTGGTGTTGTTCTTTTCTTGTGGCTTTGACAAGTTGTCTTGGGTCACACCATGTTAGCTTTGTCCTTGGTGTTGTGGTTTGGGGAAGCCTTTACCTTGCTTCGGAATTGCAGATCCAAAGTCTCGCTTCTTCTGTTTAAACTTTTTCTCGATCTTGACAGTGTATCAGTATGTTGTGCCGAGTGAGGAGATGTTCAGGAACTCCATCTAGTCCTGGATGTCTCTATGTAGGCAGTCGCGGTATTTGAGTACCAAATGTAGCTCAGAATCCTTGATACCCAACTTTGTGCAAAGGGTATGAAAAATATTTGTGAGCTTTGACACATCTTGGTCCCTTCCCTGCCACAACATGGTCCACTTTATGTATTTGTCCTCATAGATTTTGACAGTGTAGTACTGCTCCTTGATCATGTCCCAGAATGAATTCCAAGTGGGAGCGACTGAAAACAGTGATTTTTTACTTTCATCCTTCTAGTTGCAGTAGGTTTCCCACGAGTCCTTGACGTGGGGGGCTGCTTTGAGAAGTGAAAAAGTGATCCTTTGATGCCCAGAAAAATCATGAACAGAAAAACACCCTTCTAATAGATTTAACCATTTATCTACGACATCTGCATTTATCTGACCCTCGAATATGGGGATTTCAAAATTAACTTGTACCTTAAAGGGTGTGGCATTTCCAGAGTGGTTGTTGGAAGCCGATGCGTCACCTCTGGGTAGCCACTGAAGGATCTGGGCAAAGTTTTTCGTCATCGCGTTCCTTTGTCACTCAAGGGATTCTTCGAGTAAGATTTTGATAGGATATCCTGCCCCCTCGTCTTTCTTTTCATCTACCATGGGAGGTCGTCAGGATTTGTGAGGTTGGTCTTGTGAAGGTTCGACCAGTTCAAGCCCTAACTCCTTGTATCCTAACCTCGTTGGGGACATGCAAAGAAAAATAGAGAAAGAGCAGACCCCTCTCATACCATTGATCCAGATTTAAACAGGAACACAACAAATTATAGATATAACCATAAATAGAGGGATGCAACATAATTAATACATCATTCCATTAATGTAAAATACTCAAATATGCTTACAAATAGAAATGGAAATAAACCAGCTAGGGTGATGGTAGCTTATCTTTGAGAAGAGATGTGGCGGCTACATGCCTCTGAACTATGTTACAATGAGGCTTGCAGGCCTATTTATTGTTGAGAAACAATGGAAAACCCTAACCATCCAAAAACTTAACCATAGGAGACGAAGCACCAAACTATGGGCCCTGTTTTGGGTAAATTTCTACATCAACTTCCCGGGGTCGTAACTTTGGCATACAATCTCCATTTGATGTGCACAATACCTCGTTAGGAAGCTCATGACCCAAAAAACTGCTAAAAATAGTAAATTATGCTACAATTAAGGAAACAGAAAAATTGAAAGAGATAGTTGTGGGGGCCCAAGTGGGATAGGTGGGTGGCCACCAACATCCACTTGGATCAGGGGTATGATTCAAAACAATAACGCATACATTTTTACATATGTTTGATCAGGGTTTGCAGTCACAACATTTGGTTTCTGCAATAAATAGTACATGGTAGTGTATACTTATGAATCATCGTGCATTTATTTGATCCAATATGGATTGGTTTGATCTAGTTGCATTGGTTGATTAAGCTTCAGCGATTGATTGGATGATTAAGTTGGTTCAGTTTTTGGGTGATTTTATTCAGTGATTGGTTTCAAAATTGTTACTTGGTTTGGGCTTAACGATGAAAGTGGATCCAGTATGAAATATTATGAAAAGTGGTCCACCCTTTCGGTAGGAATCGGTAAAAAAATTCAGGGGGTTGGAACTCCCTTCTAGTAGGTGATGGGAAATGAGAGAAGGTTGTAGCCTTCCACAGGTGGGTGCGTGCATACTAGTTAGAGTTTGCACCAGTACAATATTATAAGAAGTTTTTATTTTAATAAAAGAAGAAGCCTGAAATGACGACAACTGTGGTTTTCCCCCACATTGGGTTTCAACCTAAAAATTATGGTGTTCACGTGTGTTGATATGATTCTTGTGCGTTGTTGATCTATCTGCTTCTTATTGCTCATGATTACTTCTTAATTGGTGAATAATGAAGTAATGATGAACTAATTAAAGTTGAACATATTATTTATCTAAATATACACGAGTTGCCTTAATAACATTCATGTGCATACACTATTTTACTTTATAATAATAGCATACACAAATTAAAAAAAAAAAATTGAAATTTGAAGTGAGTAAAATATTTATTCACCCCCCCACCTCTCATTATTTTTCCTAACACCACATTTACTAATGTGGTTGTGCTAGTATGAGTTCAAATTAATTGATTGTGAAACAAGGTTACCTGGGAATGTGGTAGTTTTATGGATGGGTCATTGTATATTTTGGATTAAGGTTCAGATTTGGATTACTATTTACCCATCACATAATTTTTTTGACATTTTGGGTCTTTATACTTCCTATTAAGAAACATTATGTTTAAATTTTCCCCTTCGAGAATGATGTTTTGATAATAAATTAACCATTCACTAATACAAGTTTGATTAAAAACTACCCTTCAATACCATAGTGATGTTAAATTTTTCACATATTTTTCATAATAACAAAATGACCATAATACACAAATGACTTATTGAATCATGAATCTCGGTTTGAAATTGAATGGAACACTCACTGTAAAATCTTTATAACGCAAAAATTAAATGTCATTGACCTAGACATGCCATAATATTTATATATATCAGATATTACCAAGGAAATATGATGGGACATAAGATCACCAATGCAAATAAAAAATTTTGAAAGTGAAACGTTAATATGTTGGTATAGAAGATTCTTGGTTTCCTATAGAATTTTTATCATTTTTTTTGGGGAGATGTTCATTGTTGTTTGTTTGTATTTATTAATACAAGAACAATATTAGTATTACTCATAACAATATTTTTATCTTTTCATACACATTTTATTTTTTCAATGGTTGCTTACCCAGAAATTGACCAAAACAAGAATCAATTGACCTACCAGCCATATTTTATTTTTAAGCTGACTCTAGGAATCACTACTAGGAAATATTAATCCATCCAAGGAAGATCCTCATCATCTCCATGGAATGTAACATCTTCGTGGAAAATAAAGAGAGATAGGTTCAGGTCAAGTAGTGGCCTCTATAGAGGATAGCCAAGACCTGAGAAAAGAAGAACTAAAGCTTGGTTAAGAGTGAGGAGAGGTGACCTAGGATTTGGTTAAGAATGATATAGTGATCCAATTGAAAATCCTTTCAAGGAAAAAATCGAATAAAGTAAGGATGTTTAAATTTATTTTCTTCAATTAGGTTTCCATAATAAGTATTGTGCCTTTTCATAGAACATAATACAACTTCTTTTACCACTTGAACTCGAGGACTCTAGGTTAAGTTGAGTATGAAACATAGGAAGAGTACCATTAATGACTCAATAGTTTTTTTCTCTTAAAAAAATCCAACGTCTTCAGAGGAGTTGTTGCACAATATTTCTACACCTACATATGCATAAACAATTATTAAAAAAATGAACTAAAATAAACACATAAACATAATTATTTATTAAAATAAAACCAAAACGAAACAATGCATACTTCTTTTACCTACTACACATAATGTGGAACGTACATCAATCATCACTATGGGGTTTAGTCAGCTCCTCTCCCATAGGATAGAAAATGAAAACAATAAAAAAAATTGAAAAACACCAATATCAAAGCCAAACATAAAACTCAAATTCCACAAAAACATATAAGCAAGAACAAGAATAGAGAAATAACCATTGACAATGGAAAATATATCAACAGAAGAAAGAAGAATAATAAGATAAGAAAAAGCAAACCAATATTTTACAATAGAATTGAGCTCAACTCAACAATCAACGACCCTCTACATCCTACTCTGTAACAATGTTCCTTTATGCTAAGCTCAATTTGAATGGAGAAGGGATTAGTGGTATACAAAATGGAAGAAGATAAGAAAATGTGAATTTTTAGGAATGGATGTAATCATTACATATAATGGACAGAGGTAATCAATATATATACCTATGATGAATAAAGAGTGTCTATATAAATGAAATCCAATAGCCTCTTCTTCAGAACTCCCATCCTGTGTCCCCCACCACTCGAGGGATTGAACCACTACGCCTCTCATACTCTTGCTACCACCGTGCTTCTTCTCTAATGTTTATTGACAAACACATGCCGATGCATGCGGTAGATAAGAAGGTCAATGATCGTTACTTTGACTACTCTTCAAATGATCATTCCTCTCTTTATGCTTCTCCCCCGCACATATTCAGAGTTTTTAAGCCCATTTCACATTTTATGCAACCCATGAGGGTTAGAAGATTAAAGGGTCAAATTACCCAACACCTTTTCTATGTTAAGGATTCAAATTTTCCTCACACTATGCACACACCTTCTATTAGTTGAGGTGTGAAGGACTCTTGTGCAATGTCTATTCACCTAGTCTTGCATAATATTGATGGCCTATTACACTTCATGGTTAGGAACACCATGTTCAAATCTACAACAATAGTTGGAGAACTATCATCCCATCCTCGATCTCCTAGAGGAAGTGAACCAACATCACCATGCTCGCACTGCCACACAAGAAGTGCTTGTTTCCACAATATAGGGTTTACGAAAATTTCCATTGGCTTATAGTTCACATCTTGGAAAACATCTTCACCAATATTTTGTACGTTCGCATTTGGCAACTCTAGGATCTTCACTTTTGGCAGCAATGGTGTGCATGGGTCTGCATTCGCCTTCTAGGTTAATCCCCATATCTCAGTTTTTTTGTGCACCAATGAGCCTTTCTCTTGCTCAGCTTCATTTTTGTGGGTTGTCGGGGGACAAATTAGGTAACAAATTCAAAATAAATGAAGAAATTTCAACTTGCATCTATTAATATCTGCACTGTAATGCTAATTTGCTCCTAACTTATGTTTCAATAATTTGCATTTAGTTTCGGAGTGAAGTTCAAGAGATTAAATTAATTGTGTGATAGATAGATCCATTTTAACAAAAGATCTACCAATCGCTGAGAGGAATCATATCTCTTTGAAGTGCAAATATTTCCTAAAGTTTTGCACTTTCATTTTGAGAGATTTGAACCCTCTCGTTGCTTGATAGAACCAAAGTTAAAATGAATCTATGTTGGTTATAAATCAATTTTGAACTACGAGTAAACCCTAAAAGAGAACATGTATCTAAAATTGATTATTGGCGAAATTGTATAACAATGAAAGATTGGATAATAAAATTGGATTCTTTAAACTATAAACAAACTTTGACTTTCTTAACTATAAAATAATATTTGAAAGAGAACATACGTCAACAGTTTAGTAGCAAAATTGGATAAAGCATAAACTTTGAATTTTTTTTAACTATAAGTAAACTCTAAAGAATATTATATGTTTCAAGTTGATTATTAGTAAAATCAAATAAAGCTTAAGGATAACATATTTTAAGTTTTTCTCAAAAGAATGAAGATAAACCCTTACACCTAATCACTCAACAACTTAAGATAAAGTATTAATAATAGAAAAAAACAAACCGTCAAAATAACATTTTGTAAAATTTAAGACACATCACCAAAAACAATGATGATTAAATATGTGCAAAATGGCTTATGATCAACATTTTGCCCGTCAAACTTCATCCTTGTTTGGGGCTACCAAATACCTAACATTACATTTTTCAATGTTTCTAATTTGTAAAATGTGAAGTAAAATGTTAAATGTCCATGGGGTCTTGGATAGATGGTGATGTGGTGCTTTGTTAAGGTACTCCTTTATGTGAAGTCACCGGTTCAATTCGTCATCGATGATGATGTGAAATCACTGGTACAATTCCTCTACCCTAATTGAGATGATATATTGGACATGATTATGATGTAATCTCACCCAAACTTACAAAAAAAAAGTAAAATCTGAATTTAGGATTCCGTGATCCATAACTTATATGCTAAAAAATCTTTTAGTGATAATCACATAAAAACAATTTTATTTATGCTTTTCAAACCATCTAATATGATTCATCTTCAAAATTATGTGATTATCATCAAAAATAAAATAAAATCCTCTTATAAACAAAATCAAAATAGACATTATAATATAATTTTTA
>APFE030842689.1:47111-68538 GCA_000404065.3 Pinus taeda | reverse complement strand
ATTCTCCATAATAAATAGCACCAAAAACATTAATTTTTTATTTTTCTAATTTAATGTTTTATTAAGCTTTCAAAGTCAATAATTATACATAATGTTTAAAAATATAGCTATTTTAAATGGTGCAATTGTAATATTGAGAAGTATTAACGAAAGTTATTTAACCATAAAAATTTACACTAGCCATTGTATTAGTGATATTAAAAAAAATTAATATTAATGCTCCACCAAAAACAATGTAGGTTTCCTTTATTGGTTTCTTGTTACACCATTGTTATCTAGGGGTTTAATGCACTATTCATACACGTTATTAAGAGTGCATCCTATATATTTATAAGATGTTGAACATTGTTTAGTGTGATTCAATTGTTTATATCATGTGGAATTTTATAAAACAAATGAAAAATATGGTAAATCGAAGCTAATTTATATTTCAATTTATTAAAAATGTAAATGAGGAGGTATGAAACAATTTACTTGCACTTTTATTGGCTAAGTAAGCATGCTTTTCATATAGATTAAAAAACAAAGTAAATTTATTGGTGAAAAGAAGGAATCAAGGAATATTATAACATAATAACATTGATGATGGGTTAGTCACATAAGGATGTTAAGCATGGATGCTTGTGTGGTTGGAAGTAGGGAAAAAATGTAAATTGAAATTTTATTTTGGTAAATTTAATGTTATTTTACCCCATGTTTGTGTGCCCAACAAACATTCTATATTGACTTTTTGCACTATCGTACCACGTATTTTCATGATGTCGACATTCCAAATGAGCCACATATCAGCATACAATGTTACCCAAAACATTTCCTTCATGCCACAACATAATGACATAGCATCCTTCCACTTTAGCGACTATCCTCATGTAGGGACCACCTGTGCTCATGTGGGCTCCATGTAACCTTAACATGGCCTATTGTGCTAGAATTTGAATATTATTCTTTCAATAAAATATCGTTATAAGAAATTATGAATGTTTGGATATAAGGATGTTGATAAACTACATATCCCTAATCCCATCATTTGATAGATCTTGCAAATTTCATAGAATCGGATCTCAATATTATGGATCTCCAACCCCGCCACTTGAAAAATGTTAGGAGTTTCATCTCCTTCTCTTTACAGAATCCAGATCTTGATGGAATCAATATCTTGTTCTTTGTTCAATTTGGTTGGCTATTCACCAAACCATTGGCCATTGAAAAAACTTAGAAATGTCTCTAATGCACTAAGATGGTATAGTTGATGGACCTTGAGTGATAGAAATGGAAATACTCTATTAACTAATAGATGATTAACTGGGCACAAGGCCACACTTCATTCAACCATAACTTGTTGTATATAAAATTCAGTGCCTAGTCCTTGAACACTGTGACATTGAGAGAATGGATCCAAAGAGCCTGCTTAAGGCTAGTCCAACGAATGGAACCTATTCTCAATTCCTTTCAAATAAGATCTTAGTTATAGCTCCTATCAGACCATGTGACCAAGGTGTGGGATAAACACCTCCAAACACCAAATTTCATACTTAATCCATGGATTTTCCTAAGGAAGAACCATTATTTCAAATATAATTTCTCAACTTGTTTATGGGCTGAAAGGGATGCTGATAGGGAAATGGATTTTCCAAGAGACTATTGATAAATATAGAAATATTCACTAGCCTTTAAAAAAATAAAAAACACTACCCTTAACTAGGAACCTTCATAGAAAGGACATAGGATGGTTAAAGGTCAACTCCATAACTTTTTCCTAACTAAAATGAGATCCTCATACTTCTTTGGGGCTAAAAAACTTCAAAACCTCGACTCTAAAACTTGCAAACCTAAAATTCAGTAGTCTAGCTTATCATAAGGAGAGAATTATTCATATTTTTTAAAGGTTCCCAATTAAGGGAAATACCTCCTAGACTTCTGACTTAAATTGAGGGGATACAACATATCTATCCAATCCCACAACTAACCTACCAATAAGTAGATGCATCAATAGAATTATAAGAAGAGATATGGGATCATATCAGCGTGTGCACTGTACTTCATAATACCATTAATCTTATATGTAACATATTTTAGGGATTATTTATTCTTATAAACTTCCTTAATAAAAGAAAGATAATAGCTAGCATGAAAACATGATTCATAACTTCATATCATCATGACAAATGTATTAAATACACTAAAAAATAATATCATTTCATTAATAGAGAGAGGTTTATATATACACATATTTGATTCAAATAATATTATTAGAAGATGAAGAGGGAAGAGCCACTCTCGACCCAACCATATGCACAACAACATTACAGTTTTCTTGTAGTTAGCCACCCATGAGCCATTTTTGATGCCTTAAGAAGAAGTTTCACTCACGGTTCATAATTAAATTAATGGTAGAGATTATGAGGTCCACTCTCCTTCATACATAAGAATTAGTATGTAACCTACAACCTATGAGTTATAGACTATTGAAAATCACAGTATGACGACCATGGGGTTGTATAACATAAAGGGGGTCCTTCACTAATTTACGGTCCCTTGATACTTTCCTTGTCTCGACGCCTTATAATGTCAGTCAAGACAAACTATTCACAAAATTTTCCTCACCCTCTATCTCAGACTGAGGATTGTTACTTTATTTTCCTAATCCAATTTAAGTAAACTCATAAATTACACAAAGGCCTATTATGTGTTAGAGGGTTTGTTGTCGCCCCCTGATTAGAGTCACACTCTTAGGTCCATGTGTAGTTTAGGTTTTCTGCTCACAGGTTCGATTGAATAATTGGTAGAACTCTTTATATTTTTCACACACGTTGGCATTCCTTATTTTTATATCCTCTCTCTACTCACACATACACACTTTGTTCCTCTCCCCCAACCACATACACACTACCCAACATGAGAATTCAGGATCCTGCCTTAGGCTATATGGTCAATGTTATCCAACCAACTCACAAAATATAAAAAACATAGATCAATGACTTGATAAATAACCTCTTTGAGGGGGAAACCTCCTTTAAATAACATAAATGAATAATTCTTGGATGATACAAATGAAAATACCTCCTTGGTATATATAGAAGTCTAAGGGGTCATAATATAATTAGAGCCTACATAACAATAATAATATAAGGACATAACAATAACAATAGTGGGTTCTATGGGGCACAACAATAATAATATGGAGGCTACATGGGCACCACAGTCACAATAGGGAGCTACAGTAACAATAACAATAAAGTGGATACACTAATATTATAGGGACCTAACATTCCCCTCTCCTTTAAAGAAAGTGTTGTCCTCAACACTTGAGAAGTTAGAGGTGCTTCTATTCTTCAGTAATGTTGTTAGAGGTGCTTCTATTCTCTCATAATTCTTAACAAACTTGCGATAATCCCCTGTCAACCCGAGATATCCTTTAAGATTCTTTAGGGTTGTGGGGATTTTCCATTCCTTAACGGATTTTATTTTGTTGGGGTCAACCTGAACACCCTCATGAGATACAATATGACCCAAATATTCCATCTCCTATACTCCAAAGAAACATTTGGAGGTTTTTCATATAATTGTTTCTCCTCCAATAGTTTGAGCACCCTGTCAACGTGTTGAACATGATCCTTCCAAGACTTGTTGTAGATTAGTATATCATCAAAAAAACTAACATAAATTTTCTAAGCAATGATTTGAAAATGGAATTCATCAAATCTTGAAATGTGGAAGGTGCATTAGTAAGGCGAAAAGGCATGACCAAAATTTCATAATGACCTTCATGAGTTCTTAATGTCGTTTTCAGAATGTCTTCATTATTCATTCTAATTTCATGATATCCTAAACGAAGATCCAACTCGGTGAAGTAAATTGCTCCATGTAATTCATCCAACAATTCATCAATGACATGAATGGGAAATTTATCTTTAATAGTGAGCTTGTTGAGATCCCTATAATCCAGAAACATATGCCATGATCCATCCTTCTTTTGCACCAATACTAATGGATTAGAGAAATAAATTTGACTAGGTTGAATTATACCGGCCTCTAGCATTTCTGCAACCACACATTCAATTTCACTCTTTTAGGCATAGGGATATCTGTAAGGCCTGATGTTTTGAGGAACACTTCCTAGAATCAGGTGAATAGAATTATCAAAATCATGAATAAGTGGTAGGCCTTTGGGAATCTCAAATACCTTGGAATGATTGTCCAAGATGTTTTGGAGATCTGGAGAAATAGATGATTTCGTTGTTTGAACCTCTAGTGAGTGTAATTGTGCAATTACAACATGTTTTTCTTTCTTAAAAATATTTTCCATGTCATTAGAGATGATTATATTCCCTGGTTTCCCTGAGACACCCCTTAGTTCAATTTCCTTTCCTTCCCAAAAAATATTCAAGAAAATTTCTTGAAAATTATAAGCTATCATCCCCAAATATTGTAACCATTAGACCCCTATTACAACATCAACACCACCCATAGGAATCGAAAGCATTGGACTATTCAATACATATTCCCCCTTGGTTAGCTTTATATTGTGGCACTTTCCAGATAAATTTATAGTTCCTCCATTTGCAACCATCGCTTGATACTCTGGTGCTGGATATACAAAGAAATTTAATTCCTTGGCTATCTTACAATGAATAAAATTATGGCTACTACCCGAATCAATCAACACTATTACCTTTTTCTTCTTGATATATATTTCTATATTGAGAGTTTGAGGAGGTGGTAATTCCCGCCAATGCATTACAATATATGGTAGGATTCATTTCTTATTTCTCTGGGGCTAGTTCTTGGGGTATATCCTCTTCTTTGAATGTTTCTTGTTCCTTTTTTTCCTCCTCTTCACAATCTATGTAAAATAATTTCTTCTCATCGCAATTATGACTTTTAGTTCATTTTCTATCGCAACTGTAACAAATCCCTTTTTCTCTTTTTTTCTTCTAATTGTTGTGGTGTCAACCTTGTCAGTCGTGGAAGGTTAGGAGCAAAAACACTTCCATTTTTATAGTTGTGAGAGGTACACTTCCTTGTTGCCGTAATTTTGTTCTCAACTTTTCTTGCCACCCTAAATTCCTTCTCCAGTGAATTAGGTTCCCAAAGGTTAAACTCATGTTGGATGTAATAGTTTAAATTCCCTATGAAGACATCAATCCTATGCTCCTCTAAAATACCAGTTACACTAATATTAAGTTTTTGGAAGTCCTCAATGTGCTCTGCCATTGAACCCTTTTGTTTGAGACTTATCAATTGGCTAAAGAAGGTGTTTCTATTTGTATCCTCATAATTTTCTATCATTTCCTTCATAAAAATTTACCAAGTGACAATTGGTTTACATGAAAAATTCCATCGATACCATACAAATTGATTGGTTTCTAAATATAAAGATGTAATGTGTACCTTTTGTGTGTGTTGCGCATCATGTAGATCAAAATATTGCTCTATATGTAGTATCCATGTTATTGGATCCTTTCCATCAAAATTCCTCATATCTATATTTGGAATGTGGTGTTTCTTAAACCCCACATTGGAGTCTCTAAAATTGTAATTCACATTCCTTTTTTCCTCATCATGATTTTCATGGATTACCTTGTCATCACAAGGAAGCCTTTCTTGCAACTACTTTGTCAACCCTTCCAACTTGAAATTCATTGCGTCCATGTATACTTCAAAAAACCTCCATGTTGCCTTTTATTTTTTCTTCTAAACCATCCATCGAAGGTTCCAATTCATTTTTGGTTACTCTTTCTGAGAGCGAAATTTGTGGCACTTGGTATTGTAATTTTGATATATTATGTTGCATTTATTCATCTTCTTCAAGCGTCATAGTAGAGATTTTTGGTTTATTACTAGGTGTAACCATATTTTTTTTAAGGCATTTTGGAATCAAACAATGATATATATGCTTCACTATTCCCTTTGAATCTCTTCAAACTGAATTTTTAAACAAAAGTTCTGCAAAATTTTAAAAAAATATGCACACTTTTTCCTTTCTTTTAGGAGTGCTACGATATGCAAATTGTTATATCTATGCAATTTCGACCTCCCAAGGTCTAAAATTGTGTCTTGTGGTATCCATTTGAGTCTTATTTCCAATTCCACAAGTAAAGTCAAGATTGGATTCTTCAAGATAAAGTTATGCCAAATATCCCACAATGACCTGATTATACACTAGTTCAATAGAGCAAACTTGTATGGAGTGCCATGTGTCACTATTTCGATCTTCAGACATGAAAATGATACACAAAAAACTACACTCCATGCAATTTTAATCACTTTTTACGAAATTCAAATCCAATGCTCAAAGAGAAAGTTATGATGACACCTGTTTTAGATTGAATTTGGAGCTTGAAAAGAACCCTAACTTATTCAGACCATATCTCACAAAATATAGCGAACCAACCTCTAAAACTTTTACACAAATTTCACCAAGCTTTTGGCTTGAGGTGATATAAATTTTAGCCTCTGAAGCCTCATAGAAAAAAATTATAGTGAAAATATCAAGATGACCTATTAGAAGTAGAAAAACCCTAGAATCCAATGCCTCTGATACCAAATGTTATGCAACCAAATCATAAAATAGAAGAAAAGATAGATCAATTACCTGAGAAATAAATTCTTTGAGGGGGAAACCTCATTTACATCACATAAATGAACAACTCTTGGATGATACAAATGACAAGACCTACTTGGTATATATAGGAGTCTAAGGCGTCACAATGCAATTAGATCTCACATAAAAATAATAATGTAAGGACACAACAATAACAATAATGGGCTTCTATGGGGAACAAAAATAACAATATGTGGGCTACATTAGCACCACAATAACAATAGGGGGCTACACTAACAATAACAATAAAGGGGCTACAATAGTATTGTAGGGACCTAACAGTCAATTAGAAGTATTTAGAATGGGTATATATCCCATACATTTATATCGATTATAACACATCTCCCCATTCGTAACCATAATTGCTGGTAGTTGGGCAATTTAACTACCAAATTAGAAAATATGGAAAATAGGGAAAATGGACAATATATTTAGGTTAAGGGAGGCTTTACAAATCCCCCTTACAAGCCCCTCTTATGCATTAGGATTTGTGTTGGATTTTTTCTTCTTAAATTTCTTACAATATAGCAATTAAAATATATAGATTTCAATCAAATAAAGTATGGTAAAATAACCATATTGGTCATTCCAATGTTATCAATATTAATTACATAGTAAAAAACATAGTGATAAAAAATGGGTGTTACAGTAATCTATGGTGATGCACCAATTTGTCATCTAACTTGATACACTTATAAACATGGTGATGCACCAAATTGTCATCTAACTTGATACACTTATATGTTGCTAGTGCACTATTTGATCTTTTTATGAATCAACATGGTATTGTATAATGTATTTTGGTGTCCTATTGAATCTCTTCACAATAAAAAGCGCCAATTATTTTTCAAATTAGAAAATAAAATTAAAAAAATATATTTTATTGCCAAATGTTTTATCCTACTTCAAACACTCCTTAAATCATGATGTACTAATGCAATACTACGTCTTTGTGATCATTTGAATTATAATCCTATAAACTAGTATCCCATATATTACGCAATGATGTACTAATGCAATACTACGTCTCTGTGATCATTTGAATTATAATCCTATAAACTAGTATCCCATATATTACACTATGCTTGTGTATGTATTTCTAATTTTAAACACTGCTTATGTTTTATTTCAACCTTTTTTTTATGATAACATCTGTATTTTATTACTAAATTTTTAGCCTAAGTCATTTCCATTTCCATATGTGTTATAATCCCTTACCCTAAATCATTTACATATGTGTTGTAATCCCTTACCCTATATCATTTCCATATGTGCTGAAATTCCTTACCCTAACTCGTTGCCATATGTGCTGTAATTCCTTAGTGCATTTGTATGTTTTAGAGAGTTGATTTAAAATTAAAATAATTTGACTTTTTATTATGAGTGGGGTATAATAACATTTGATGTATTACTTAATCCATTAATGTGCTAAATGTGGAAATGTATTTGTACAACTTAAGAACATAAAAAATCTCTATGAGAATCTCCAAGCTTTTTTAATCTACTAATGACCTTAGTCAGAAATGGAAAAAAGGAAATACTTTTGAGGAGGTTAAAAAAGCATTTATTAGAATTTTTTTTTTTTATATAGTATGAATCAACCACTATGAATAAATATAATAGTTCTATGATTTTAGAGGTAACTAAGGAAATGAGAATAAACAAGGGAAGAGACTGCTTTGAAATTGAATATGGCGACGGACGAAGTTGATGGAGAAAAGAATGTTGTGAAATTGAATATTGCGACACGGAAAATTGTAGTGAATGTAAAGTCTATAATTAATATAAATAATAAAAATAATAATTAATAAGTTAAAAGGACATAAATCTTCACTTCCATAGAAAATTAATGCATACAAATATTCCATTACAAAGTTTATCCAAACATCTACTCATATTCGGTTATTAGCTATATAATTCATTTCTTTGTGAATATTTTTAAATATATAAATTATTATTCATTACATTGATGCATTTCTATTTGATTCTAACTCTTAACTAAAAATAATTATTAAAGTTTTTAGATTCCAAATCTTTAACTATTATCCTTTTTATAAGATTAAAAAATTCGTAACTAAAAATAATTATTCAAGTTTTTAGATTCCAAATCTTTAACTATTATCCTTTTTATAAGATTAAAAAATTCGTAAATAAACCATACAAATATGAACTAGTGACATAATCGATAACCTCCATAATAAAAAAAACTAAAAAAATTCAGAAGGCATGGAAATTCCTTAAAATTGTAAAATGAAAATACACTTTAGGTATATTATAAAAATGGAACATAAAATAAAACTTAACTATAAATGAAAAAATAAATATATATTATTAAAATATTTTTAATCCATAACAACAATGTTATGTTGAATTAGCAAAAATCATACATAAAATATTAGATAACTGACTTAACACAATATTTTATATATAAAGAAGAAGTTTTACAATATGGAATCTAAGAGGCTCCCAAAAATTGCTTCTAATTTTAGTCAAAACCTCCACCTATCCCTCAAGCGCAGGTGGCATCAGGGTGCTTAGTCTTGGCTCAACCTTTGGAGATTAAGGAGGAGATCACCATGGGAAGCAAGGACAATATCAAGGATAATATTACCTCTAGTTCTAAGGACAAGATGTGGGATGCTAAGGAGCTCGAGGGTAAAAGGAAGTGAAGGTACTATAAGGAGGTGATCAACCCCACCCTTGATAACCAAAATTATCTCTCTATGTTGACTAGCACTAAGAAGGAAATGAACATCGCTAGGATTAGAACTAACTCTCATGAGCTTCGGAGTGAGACCTAGTGGTGATCTACTCCCAAGACTCCTTAGGACGGCAGAATTTGTCAGATTTGTGATACTAAGGAGGTAGAAGATGAAAAGAACCTCCTTTTAGACTACTCAGCTCTTGCCCACATTCGCTCTCAATTCCCTATCATCAGCCACACCTCCAATTTTCTTGACTTATTAAACCAGCCCAACTATAGCGATCTTGGAACACTTCTTTCCCTATTCCTTATCACAAAAACAAGATTTTGAAAAATGACACTTAAACTTTCTTTTCTTAAAGTCCAACAAACCACATTAATCTTACTAAATATTATATATATAAAATACAGTTTCATTAAAAAAAAATCATTTTCATTAT
Organism: Pinus taeda; assembly: GCA_000404065.3. Lineage (NCBI taxonomy): Eukaryota > Viridiplantae > Streptophyta > Pinopsida > Pinales > Pinaceae > Pinus > Pinus taeda. The sequence goes on along the minus strand of APFE030842689.1, from coordinate 58,790 downwards.
ATACGTGGATAATCACAATTATTTTCATTATATACGTGGATAATCACAATTATTTATTCACAATGAAGACCCTCATGCTATTGCTACCGCATTTCACTTATCCTATTCAATAAACCATTTCATTGTACGGTTCATTTTATCACAAGCATCTTAGGTATCATGAGGTTGTCGTAAATTAATAAGCCACCTACTAGGACTTTCCTTGATGGTGGCTATGAGGGAGAAGATTAAAAATATGAAGTGTGTTTAGGTGCGATTAAGTCATAGTGTGAGTTGATTGAGAAGTCATGCGACATAATATATTAGTATATGTTATGTTGATGGTTATATAATTTGGAAAATATAATTGTTCCTATGATTATAATTATATTATATTATTTTAGTTAAAATTAAAAATTGAAGTAGTTGGAGGGTTAAAAAGAAAATGATTATTGAATTTAAAAAAATTATATATTTAGACTCAGGAAAAATTAATTCTAAATTAAATATTAAGAATGTGATTATTTAAAATTCAAATTTATATCGTCTACAAATAAATTATTTAATAATATTGATTTAATTTTAAAATTATATGATAATACAATATTAATGGAAATTAAAGATTATTTAAAAAAAATAAATATAATTTATGAATTAAATGTTAAATTTGAATTATGGATTTCTAGTATTCTAGATTTTTAAAAGATATAATATTTCTTATTACAACCTTTAATGAGTCTATACCAAAAGAAAATATTCAGGTAATAAGTATATGTATTAAATTAAGATGTAAGTTAAAAAAATTAGAAAATGAATTAGAAAAATATTAACATGATAAAGTATCATAATAATAAATTGAGTATGTGATCGAGATTTATGAAAGAATGTAATAAAATATAGATATAAACATAAACTCAGAGATGTAGAAGAAATAAAACTTCATTTCATTAATATGACAGACTTGAAATATGCTTACATACAGAATGAAATAAACTAGCTTAGGCGATGGTAGCTTATCTCTAAGAAGATATGTGGTAGCTACATGTCTCTGAGCTGTGTTACAATGACCTTTGAAGGAAAATTTACTATTGTGAAACAATGGAAAACCCTAAACATCCAAAAACCTAACCCTAGGAGATGAAGCATCAAAACTATGGGCCCCATTTGGGTAAATTCGTACATCAACTTCTCAGATTCGTAAATTTAGCATACGATCTTTGTTTGATACGCACAATACCTCACTAGAAAGATCTATTTTTTTCCAAAAATATGTCGTTTAAAGCCTCACAACGGCTATAGAAGTTTAGGACTTGAAAAGATGCAAAAAATAGTAAATTGTGCTACAATTATGGAAACTAAAAAACTGAAAGAAACAATGGTGGGGGTCCAAGTGGAATAGGCGAGTTGCCACCAATATCCACCTAGATCAATCCTACCCCCTTAGGAAGCAATGGTCTCCATTTCGTTGAGTGCCTCTATGAGATGGGGAAATCTCTGTTGAACTTGGTCCCTGGTGAGCCACTTGCCTTGGTGCAAGAGTTGGTCAACTTGGATAACCCGATATAGTTGTATCTGTTGTTGGCGAGTATTGTTGATTTGTGTGTCCATGATCTGATTGCTTGTGGCCTGTTTCATGCAGTCTGGATTTAACTCTGTTGGTATGAGTTGTTCTACCATGTTTGATGTGTCTACTAATGGTGGAAAGTATGGTCGAAGGCGATCCACATTAAACATTGGGTGAAGGCCAAGGAATGGTGGAATGTTGAGTTCAAAACAATTTTCCCCAACAACGTCAGTGATGGTGTAAGGCCCACATTAGAGCAGGAAATTCTTGCAATGGGGCCCAATGAGGCATTCCTTCTGCAAATTTAACCAATCATTGTCACCCATGAGAAACTTATGTGGCACCTGATGTTGATCATGTCATTTATTGTACTTGGAATTGGACTTCTCCAAGATGTCATGAACCTACTAACAGATGTGTTGAATGTGTTCAATAAATCTGGTTGCTTTATCAGCCTCAAACAATACATGTGTGGATTCTGTTTTTGTAGTCGCATGAGGCATGACAACATCAATTGGACACAATGGTTGAAATTCTAGACCCACTTGTGTTGAGATTTCTTTTAATTAAATTTGGAGAAAATCTCGTGAATGTGACAACAATAGGATTTGTTGCTAAATTGATTCCATTTAATTCTGATGAGGATTTATTGCATCCTATATTTGTTGTGAGTGAATTTATGATTCAGTTTCTACTCCCAACTATAAAATGTAAGCCCGTAGAGGCAAATGTGTATTGAGGGATGTGCGGTGGGTGGGAGAGCAGATGAGAAACTCTGTTGTTGTAATCGTCTAGTTGATGAATAAGATTGCCGATGCCTCTGTTTGGTGGATGTAGCCTAGATTGGTTGGGTGAACCACGTTAAAATCTCTGTGTATTCATGTTTGTTTATGCTGTGTGTGATTATTTAGTTTCTGCTGTGTTTTTTGCTCCTACAATTGGTATCAGAGCTTACGTTGTTGAGCTAGTACATGCGTTGAGCCTTCTGCCTGTGATAGAGAGGCCGAGAGGCCAGTTCTGTTGTGTGTAACAGAGAAGCTGGCGGTGACTCTAGATCAGTGTAAATACACAGTGTCGTGGGCTGTATCTTTGATTGTTGTGTCATTCACTACGTTTGAAGGCTATGTGCAGTGGGATGGTCATAAATCCAAGAGCTGTTTGGGCTGCGTTTAGACTGGTGATCGTTTTTTAAATGAAATTGGTGGCCGTGGACTGTGAGACAGTGGACCAGTTTTCTATGTTTAAGCTAGTTAAGGCTGCATTAAGGAAGCGTTGAACAGTGTGGTGGACTGCGACCCTGACAGCGTTGAACGGTGGTGAAATTCCATTTAAAACAAAAATCGGTTTACACTTTTTGTTTAAGAACCATTTAAAAATCGATTTGTGTTCTAAATTTCGATATACATTGTATTTATTATATATCATTTTGAAGTCGTTTAATATTCGATTATATTGAAATTCATTGTATATCGATTTGATTTGTAATGTGCCATTATAAGGGCTAGGCAGAATATCCAAACCAGCCGAAATAACATTTCAAGTATCCTAAAAATTACTTGTTGTTGATAAGTGCTATGAATATTTCCTTCTGCTGGGTAAGAAGACAAATTAAGCTATGTCAAAAACACAAAGTGCTCGATTTGAGATTGAGAAGTTCAATGGGAAAAACAACTTTGAGATCTGGAAAGTTAAGATGTATGATCTACTCGTGCAACAAGGCGTGGTGAAGGCGCTGTTGGGAAAAGCCAAACAACCATACACCATGATAGATAACGAATGGAGTGACATGGATGAAAGAGCACTAAGCAGAATTCGATTGTGTTTGGCAGATGATGTTTTGTTTAACATCGTCTCAGAGAAAACTGTTGCTAGTTTGTGGACAAATCTTGAAAAGTTGTACATGACAAAATCCTTAACCAATAGGATTCTTCTAAAGAGACAGTTGTATAGGTTGTGCATGAAGGAAGGTACATCTATTACTGATCATTTGAATACCTTTAATACTCTCTTGGTACAGTTAGAAAGTATAGAAGTAAAATTTGAATCAAAAGATAAAGTTGTAACTTTATTATGCTCGTTGCCCGAGTCATGGGATCATTTTGTTACTTCTATAAGTCTTAGTTCATCAGAAACCATTAAGTTTGATGATGTTGTTGGAGATTTATTATCTGAAGAAACAAGGAAAATGTCAAATTCAGAAACCTCTACATCAGAAGTAATGATGGTCAAAGGTCGTTTTGAAGAAAGATGCTTCAGTAAGCATGACAACTTGCGGTCAAAATCGAAAGGGAAGAAGAGTAAGGTAAAGTGCTGGTTTTGTGGCAAATCAGGACATTTGAAGAAGGACTATTGGAAGAGACAACAAACATACAAAGCAGACTCTTCGACAGAAAATAAAGAAGCAAACACGACAGATACATGTTCGGCATCCGTTTTAGGTATGAGTGATGAAGTGTTATCAGTTAGTTTGTCTAATCATGATCAACATTGGTTGTTAGATTCTGGTGCGTCAAATCACATGTGCATTCATAGAGAGTGGTTTAAAACTTATAAATCAATCAATGATGGAGTAGTTTACATGGGAAATGATGTCACATGTAATATTGTGGGAATTGGAAGCATCCAGATTAAAATGTTTGATGGGACAAATAAAATATTAACTGATGTAAGACACGTGCCTGAACTCAGAAAAATTCTTATTTCACTAGGAGTACTAGACACAAATGGATATAAAACCTTTATTCAAGGTGGAGTAATGAAAGTTTATAAAGGAATTTTACTAGTAATGAAAGCAAAGAAGGTTGGAAATATTTTTTAGTTAGAATGAAGAACAGAGTTAGATCATGCTTCTATAGTATCTGAAAACGATAGTAATTCTACTCGTCTATGGCATCAAAGGTTGGGCCATATGAGCGAAAGAGGATTAAAAATTTTATCTGATGGTAAGTTATTTCCTAGTTTAAAATCTTCTAAGTTAGATTTATGCAAACATTGTATATTTGGGAAACAAAGTAGGCAAAAGTTTAAAATTGGAAAACATACTAGTAAGGGAATCCTTGAGTATATCCATTTTGATGTTTGGGGTCCATCTCCTATAATCTCATATGGAGGATCATCATATTTTGTATATTTTATTGATGATTTCTCTAGAAAGGTGTGGGTCTATATGTTAAAGAAAAAGTCTGATGTATTCACAGTTTTAAACAGTTTAGAGCATTAGTTGAAAACATCACGGGATGAACCATTAAATGTTTAAGAACTGACAATGGTGGTGAGTTTACTTCAAAGGAATTTGATAATTATTGCAAGGATGCTGGGATCGAAAGACATAAAACTACCGTATAGACTCCTCAGCAAAATGGAGTTTCTGAACGCATGAACAGGACTCTCTTAGAGAGAGCAAGAAGTATGCTTAGTAACGCCAATTTGCAGAAGGAATTGTAGACAGAAGCAGTTTCTACGGCTTATTACTTGATAAATCAACCACCATCAACTACAATAGGATGCAAAATTCCTCAAGAGGTATGGAAAGGTCATCCTTGTGATTATTCTAAACTAAATTTTTTTGGTTGTGATGCATATGCTCTAATTCTAAAACATCAGCGTTCTAAATTAGATCCTAAATAAAAAAAGATATATCTTTGTTGGATATGGTGATGGGACTAAGGGATACAGGCTGTGGGATCCTACTAATCACAAGATCATCATTAACAAAGATGTTAAATTCAATGAATCTTCACTTAATAATCCAGATGTAGATGATAAATTGAAATAGGATAATGTACCTAAGTTTCAACATATTCAGTTTGAAACCAGTTCAAATATTGATGATAGTCCAGATGAACAAGTTTCAGATGTAGATCATGAACAAGTTTCAAATGCAGATCATGAACATGTGTCAGATGCAAATCATGAAGAAGTTCCTATAGATAATAATCAGCGAATTATGGAAGTACCAAAAACATCTTTAAGGAGGTCCACGAGAATCAAACGTCCTCCTAAAAGGTATGATGATTATGTTACTTCAGTTGCTTTAACCGCTAATGATGATGAACCTTTGTGCTATCAGGAAGTTGTAGAAGGTTCTAAAAGTGATAAGTGGAAAGAAGCTATGAAGGACGAGATGATCGCATTAGATAAGAATGCCACATGGGATCTGGTAGAACTTTCTAAAGATAGAAAAACTGTGGGATGTAAATGGTTTTAAAAATTGAAAAGGGGTGTTGATGATACAGAGGACAGGTACAAAGCAAGGCTGGTCGCAAAAGGTTTTTCTCAGAAAGCAAGAATTGACTTTCATGAGATATTTTCATTAGTTGCAAAAATTGTTTCAATTCAGATTGTGTTAGCATTAGTTACTTTACTTGATTTAGAATTACACCAACTGATGTTAAAACTGCATTTTTGCATGGAGATTTAGATGAGGAGATTTACATGGAACAATCGGAAGGGTTTGTTCAAAATCGCAACAAGAAATTTGTCTGTAGGCTCAAGAAATCATTGTATGGTCTGAAGCAGTCACCTCGACAATGGTACAAGAAATTTGATTCTTTCATGATGAGTCAAAATTATATAAGAAGTGAATATGATCATTGTGTTTACTTTAAGAAATTGAATAATGGCATGTTCATTATCTTAGTGTTATATGTTGACGATATGCTTTTAGCAAGAAAAAGCATAAGAGATATCAACAGATTAAAGGCTCAAATGGCTAGGACGTTTGATATGAAAGATCTAGGAGCAGCAAGATAGATTTTGGGCATGGAGATTTTTAGAGACAGGAGCAATGGTAAGCTGTGGCTATCACAAAAGAATTATATTGAGAAAACACTCTTGAGGTTTGGTATGAACAATTTGAAGCCTGTTTCAGTCCCTTTAGCTTCTGATTTTAGGCTTTCTTCAAGTTTATGTCCTAATACAAATGAAGAAAAGGAATATATGTCTTGAATTCCATATGCCAACGTAGTAGGTTATTTGATGTATGCACTGGTTTGTACACAACCACATATTTCACATGAAGTTGGGGTTGTCAATAGGTATATGGCAAATCCAGGAAAACAACACTACTAAGCAGTGAAATGGGTGCTTTGGTATCTAAGAGGCACAAGTGATTATTGTATCACTTATAACAGAAGTAGTGAATTTGTTTGTGGATAGGTTGATTCCAATTTTGCAGGTGATTTGGATAAGAGAAGGTCAACTTCAGGATATGTCTTTACTCTTGTAGGTGGAGCTATAAGCTGGATGTCAAAGCTATAGAACATTATTGCTTTATCCACTACAGAAGTAGAATACATAGCTACTTCACATGCTTGCAAAGAAGCAATTTGGTTGAAAGGTTTATTTGCTGAGTTTGGTAGGTTGCAGGACAACATCAAGTTATTTTGTGATAGTCAAAGTGCAATTCACTTGGCTAAAAATCCAACCTATCATAGTAAATCAAAGCATATACCTATCAAGTACCATTTTGTAAGACAGGTCATCACTGAAAGGGGAGTCTCTCTTGAAAAATTGCATACAAAAGAAAACTGTGCAGACATGTTCATGAAACCAATTTTGTTAGAGAAGCTATGATGGTGTCTGGCTTCTCTTGGCTTCCAGAAAAGATAAAGATAATAATGGAACAGGGTATCAGGCTAATTGTTGTCAAGGTGGAGATTGTTGAGATTTCTTTTAATTAAATTTGGATAAAATCTCATGAATGTGACAACAATATGATTTGTTGCTAAATTGACTTCATTTAATTCTGATGACGAGTTATTGCATCCTATATTTGTTGTGAGTGAATTTACGATTTAGTTTCTACTCCCAGCTATAAAATGTAAGCCTGTAGAGGCAAATGTGTAATGAGGGATGTGCGGTGAGTGGGAGAGCAGATGAGAAACTTTGTTGTTGTAATCGTCCATTTGATGAATGAGATTGTCGATGCCTCTATTTGGTGGATGTAGCCTAGATTGGTTGGGTGAACCACGTTAAAATCTTTGTGTCTTCATGTTTGTTTATGCTGTGTGTGATTATTTAGTTTCTGTTGTGTTTTTTGCTCCTACAACTTGAAAGGGACTGCGACCAATCGAGCTATGGAGAGCTCTGTTATAATTGTGTTGCACATAGGGAAAAATCTCATCCTAAGTACGTGGATGCTTGGATTTGTACATGTGTAGTATGTGCATTATCATCTTGTTAACGACCTTTGTCTAGCCATTAGTCTGGGGATGGAATGCAGTCGACTTGGTGAGCTTGGTGTCCAATAGTGTCTAGATGCTTGACCAGAATATGCTCAGAAACCTACTATATTGATCTGATATAATGGTCTGTGAGACCCAAAAATGTACCCACACTCGTTCAAAGAAGAGTTTGGCAGTGTCCTTTATTGTGATACTCTTCTTGTAGACCGCAAATATAGCCATCTTAGAAAATCTATCCATGACCACAAATACACAGTCATTAACATGCTTCGTAGAAGGGAGGCCTTACATATAGTCCATGGAGATGGATTCCCAAGACTGGTTGGGAGTAGGAAGAGGACTGTATAGGCCTTACTTCTTAATGGTTGGCTTGGTGATGACACATGTAGTGAAGGATCTGATATACTTCCCACCATCTTGTCGGAGTTTTGGAAAATAAAAGTAATTTTGTATTACAACCATAATTTTCTCCACACCAAAGTGTCCTGCGACTCGATTGTAGTGCGCCTCCCAAATCATCTTGGCACGCTCACTTGAAGGAACAAAAAAGTGGTCTAAGTAGCATAATAAAGCCTCCTGGAGGTGGAAATTAGGAACTTTCTTGCCATCTACTAGCATCTAGTATGTGGAGGAGAACTTTGGATCATTTTTGTATAGTTGCGGACATCCAGAAGTATTGTGGCCACAAGAGTTGAGAAGAGTAGTCAGTGCTACAACTGGGGGCCAGTTGAGATAGTCTGCAACATGATTGGTGCTGCCCTTTTTTTATTTAATGTTCAACTGGAATTGTTGCACATATGTAGACCACTTCTAATAGTGATCATTTTGCAACTTCCCTTGTGTCTGTATAAATTGAAGAGGTTGATGATTGGTGTGGATGATCGTATCCTTCCCTAGAATGTAATGATTCCATTGTTAGGAGGCCTGCACGATGGAATACATCTCTTTATCATATGTGGGGTACTTCTGAATTGTATTGGAAAGTATCTAACTATAATAGGTCGATAGATGCTCGTGTTGGGTGAGGACTACACCAACAGGATAGTCAGAGGTGTTTATCTCAATTTCAAATGGTTGTTTTAGGTTTGGAAATGTGAGTACCAGTGTAGAGCAGAGGCGATGCTTCAACTCAACAAACACCTTCTGTTGGGACTCAGACCAAGAAAAATTTGCTTTTGCTCTATGATGAGCCCCAATATTACAGTAAGGATGCTGAAACTCCTAGAGCTACCAACTTTACTTTATCAACCTGGGGTTTCGTACAAACTTGTAGGTGACAGTGCTATATACAAAACCGATGCATCATTCTACTCATGTCACTCTCAACTGGGTCACTTGACCATTAGGGTTCTAGACAACTCTTCTATTGAACTAAAAGGAGTCTGAATACTGAAAGAAGAATGTAAAGGTTAGTTCTAGTGTAGAGAAAGTGAATTCTTGTCAATTCAGGAAATGAAAGATGTCAACTTGTAAATGCTATGAAATGACACAAATCACTTGCAGAAAGGAAACTATGTTAATCTTTCACTTGATCACCTAGCTATCAGGGTCACTTGAAAATATAAGACTACTCTATCATTTCATAATTCAAACATGCATGGATTAACTATCTCATTCACACTTACAGAATCAATAAAGTTCTAATTGCTAGATTTAGAAATAAAAAGCGCTAATGCTATCTGATCTTACAGGAAGGAAAGGAGTGAAAGTACTAGTCTAGGTGGCACATATGGTCATGGAGTCCAAGATGAGGGGTTAAACTACTCCTAAAATAGGCTAGGCTATCATTTCAGTTCAAAATCTCAGGGTCAAAATAGGATGCTACTATATGAGGTCATGAACTGCTACAAGACACCCTCAATTGCTACAGGAAGTTGGTTGAGACATTTTGGAGGGAAAGAATGGTGATATAAAGTGTTGGAAGGGTTTATGATAGTGGAGAAAGCGTAAGGAAGGTGATCACCACTCTTGGCCAAGCCCAACATTACAAGAAGGTTGGATTTGACTAAGTGGTGGCCGGGGTGCAGGTGTTAATGACAAACGTTCAAAACCGGAAACAATTTCCTCTAATTAAGGCTAAATCTCTTCTTGAATTTCCTGCGGAGTATCAGTCATCTACCTCTAAAGTTATATATTCTGCTAAATTAGTAAAACTGCTTAATTTCCCCCAACAACAAGTGCCTTATAAGTCTTTAAAACATCGCAAATCGCAACTGCAATTTCCTCAGGGAAAGGTTCACTTACTTATGACCGATACGATGCGATATGGATCTAACGATCAACAGTATTAGTGATCAATGATCATTGTGACATCGCTTGAAGATCTACGTGACGTTTAACGCCTTCACAGACCTAATGAGAGTTATAAGTGGTTGATCTATAAATGTTCGGGTCCAGCTTTTTCCACGTGCTTATTTCTTTTGGAAGGAGCTAATGGGGTTTATATATCCTCAATTTCTAAAAGTTCAAATCCAGTAATTAGATTAACGTCTGCTCATTTTTTACGCCTGATATCCATCGGATAACAGTGGCCATTAGATCCTTCGGCTTGTGGGACTTCTATTAACCCACGAGTTAACACCAGGCCAACCCTCGTTGTTGACTGTTCGTAAGGCACTGAAAATAAAATCAACGACTAAGGATGAGTGCGGCCCTTCAAGCCTGATCAAGGAACCTGTACACTTTCAAACCCCGCAGTTGCTAATACACAGCTAAAAGTGACTAAATGCGATCACACAGTACTCTAAGTTTTCAGAACTAAAATGGAAATTCAATAAAACACAATGATTTTACAGAGGGATGCAACACCTTCGGGATCAACTAAATCTACACAGAAAGACACAAAGATATATTTTCTCAACTAAATCTTATATGGAAAAACAAGCCAAATCAATCAAAATCACCTTATTATGATTAAGAACTTACATAAGTACTGGTTCATTTAACAACCAGATCCTAAATCAAAGGATCGAACTAACTAATATTATCTAATCTGCATGATATTCTCGAGAATTTCCACTACATCTAACTACTTGAATTTATTACATGATAATCTAAATCCTAGATTTTAGTCTAAATCCTATCTAGAAAGCTTTGTAAATTGACAGATAAAGGACCCCACTCCTTTGCTTGTAAACTTTTTTTGTATTTTTGGAATAATACGAAGCCTTTTGTCTTTAAGCCTTATGCTCCTACATCAGACTCTTGAGGACAAAATTACTCATGGGCTCTTGTCGATGAGCTCTTCTATAGAACTACCCAATTTTTGTAGCATTGCATCTATCACCCAAGTAGCTGCAACAATTGGTTGATCTTTCCACTTGAACAAATACTAAAAATACTCCTCTCCCCTTGTCCTCTTCAACAATTTCTTGTCCAAAATCCTCTCTCGTTGCAATTCCTTTGTTGTAGGTAATTGTTTTACCCAATCAATTTCTTATTTCTCTTGGTCTTCTATTGTGTCATTTGCATTTTCACCTTCATACATGGACAAATCAACAACATTGAAAATTGGAGATATTCCAATATTAAGGGGTAATTCAATTTCATATGCATTTGCAGAAAATTTCCTCAATACTCTGCATGGTCCAATTTTCTTGAACTTTATCTTGTTATACTCTTTTTTTGGAAATCTTTCCTTCCTCAGGTGTGCTAAAACCAAATATCCAACTTCAAAGTTAACTTCTCTCCTTCTCAAGTCCACTCTACTCTTGTACTTTATGTTGCTGTCATGTAACTATTGTTTTACCTGTTCATGTATTATTTGCATCTATGAAGTAAAATATTCCCCTTCAACACTTCTCATCTCAGCTTTTCCCAGATTTCTTAATTCAAACACTCCTCTTGGGCGCATTCCATAAACTATATGGAATGGACTGTTACACTAAAATTTGTCACCATGACTATTTGCAGTTAGTATGGCTCCATCAACTGTCATACTATCCTCCTTGG
>APFE030842689.1:25201-35485 GCA_000404065.3 Pinus taeda | reverse complement strand
TTAGATTCTGAACTCGTTGTATTACAGCTTAATAGAATATATGCCACTAGAAATCCTGTGTTATTAAGATTATTTTTGAGAGTGCGTCTCTTGGAACGTGAATTTGATTACATTGAATATCAGCATATTCCAAGGTCTTTAAATACATTAGCAGATCCAATTGCTTCTCGAATGTCAGACAGACATTTGCGATAATCATACATGTAAATTTAAAAACATTTCATCACACATGTTTAACAAGATAAGCCGGTAAATAATGATATATATAGATAGAAGTGTGTCACAAAATATACATCGTCTTCGATCATAGGTTGAAAAACACCTTATGATCGGCAAAAATGATAAGTACAAAAAACCAAAATGTCACATGTGTCTACAAAGTGACCATCCAATCACTGGTGGTGCTCCCTATATGACAACACTGCACGGGCTACCCTACACAAGAACCTCCTAAAAGGTCCTGGGACTGCGACTACATAGCGCTAAAGTCTAATAGGAATATCATCTATAGTAGTCTCAGGTATATCCGTCGTCAGACACTCTAGATCCTGCTCCAACTCAGCTAAGGTCTCTGCAGCCGCATCCTGTGGGACCGGTACCGGTGCAACTGGTTGTCTCCTATCGAAAGGCCGGAGATTGGCTGGACGTCGTGGACCTACATCTGCATTTTGAAAATTTTTACTATCAGTTTTGAGACGATATTTAAAAACAAAAAATACAGATAATTTAAAAAACTTGTGAAAAATGAAGTACCTCTGTCGTCCCATTGTTCTCCCTGTGGAAGAACCATGTCCAGATCTCCACGAAAATCCACTCCGGCATAAGGAAAATCCTGGATCGCAAAGACCTGGTGCTCCAACCAGCGAAAGTAACCCGCAAGAAATCGGACAACTCCCACTCCCTCATTAGGATGCCGGGCCATCACCGCAACCCATCGCATTAACTTTGGCTCCCGAGGAGGCCCAACCTCAACTGTGAGATGCTGCGGGATCAGCATCGGAACTCTCTCTAGGGAAAAGATCACAACTAAAGGCCCATACCCAAAGGTCTTTGATTGCCCGTTCTTTGCCCTAGTCAGTTGGCCCTTCATATTGGCCAACACAGCATCGCACTAGTTGAAGATGGTGCCTCGGAAGAAATCAATCGCCATCCGCATTTGGGACCCGGTGGCAATGTGCAAAGAGGCTGCGCCGCAGATTCTGGTAACTGTAAAGGAAATTACCATAAGTTCAGGTCGGGATATGTATTTGATTTCTATCCCCTTCTCCTAGTTTTGATTATTGCACCACTCTAGCCGGAGACTAGCAAGGGATTGGCCACCTAGCCTAGTCCCGAACAAAGACAGTTGCTCGCCCCTATTAGGCAAACCAGTGAGAAAATATATGTCTGAGGGCTCTATCTCGAGCTGGTGCCCTCCGATGTAAAAACATTGATCCTGAACGTTCCACCTTTCAACCAGCCACTCTAAGAATCGCACCTGGGCCCTCATGCCGTGTATGGCCTAGTATTTGTAGAGACCGCATGCCTTCAAAGCATCAATGGAAGGTTGATGATTTATTGTGGCCAAATCGACATCTTCGTGTTCTCTTTCGCGCCAATCAAGCACGGTGGGAAATCTACACACCAGAAAACATTAATTAGAATTCATTAAATCAAAAATTAATGGTTTAGTTTTGAGATTTGGGGTTTTAAATTTACTTTGCGTGGAGTACACACCCCGCTTTCAGAAAACAGAGCGTGGGTACACGGCTGTTCTGAAGGTAGGATGTGTACTCCTGCCATTTTCCCATTAACGAAAATGTCGGGGTACACAGGTCACCCATGGGGTACCTGCGTACCCCGAAAAGCGGATCTTAAAACCCCAAAGCCCCCAAAAAATCAAACTAAGGCTTAAAATGAAATTCTAAATGGATGAAAACAAAGAGGAGGATGTTGTGAAATACTTGAAAGAGACGGCGCTCGATTCTGACGGTCGGATTCTCCGCAAAGTCCACGGGAAGTTTCTTGCCAAAAGTTTGTTGGCGAGTATTGTTGATTTGTGTGTCCATGATCTGATTGCTTGTGGCCTGTTCCATGTAGTTTGGATTTAACTCTGTTGGTATGAGTTGTTCTACAATGTTTGATGTGTCTACTAATGGTGGAAAGTATGGTTGAAGGCGATCCACATTAAACATTGGGTGAAGGCCAAGGAATGGTGGAATGTTGAGTTCGAAACAATTTTCCCCAACAACATCAGTGATGGTGTAAGGCCCACATTAGAGCAGGAAATTCTTCCAATGGGGCCCAATGAGGCATTCCTTCTGCAAATTTAACCAATCATTGTCACCCATGAGAAACTTATGTGGCACTTGATGTTGATCATGTCATTGATTGTACTTGGAATTGGACTTCTCCAAGATGTCACGAACCTACTAACAAATGTGTTGGATGTGTTCAATAAATCTGGTTGCTTTATCAGCCTGAAACAATACATGTGTGGATTTTGTTTTTGTAGTCGCATGAGGCATGACAACATCAATTGGACACAATGATTGAAATTCTAGACCCACTTGTGTTGAGATTTCTTTTAATTAAATTTGGAGAAAATCTCATGAATGTGACAATAATAGGATTTGTTGCTAAATTGACTCCATTTAATTCTGATGAGGAGTTATTGCATCCTATATTTGTTGTGAGTGAATTTATGATTCAGTTTCTACTCCCAACTATAAAATGTAAGCCCGTAGAGGCAAATGTGTAATGAGGGATGTGCGGTGAGTGGGAGAGCAGATGAGAAACTCTGTTGTTGTAATTGTCTAGTTGATGAATAAGATTGCCGATGCCTCTGTTTGGTGGATGTAGCCTAGATTGGTTGGGTGAACCACGTTAAAATCTCTGTGTATTCATGTTTGTTTATGCTGTGTGTGATTATTTAGTTTCTGCTGTGTTTTTTTCTCCTACAATTGGTGTCAGAGCTTACGTTGTTGAGCTAGTACACGCGTTGAGCCTGCTGCCTGTGATAGAGAGGCCGAGAGGCCAGTTCTGTTGTGTGTAACAGAGAAGCTGGCGGTGACTCTGGATCAGCGTAAATACACAGTGTCGTGGGCTGTATCTTTGATTGTTGTGTCGTTCACTGCGTTTGAAGGCTATGTGTAGTGGGATGGTCATAAATCCGAGAGCTGTTTGGGCTGCGTTTAGACTAGTGATCATTTTTTAAATGAAATTGGTGGCCGTGGACTGTGAGACAGTGGACCAGTTTTCTATGTTTAAGCTAGTTAAGGCTGCATTAAGGAAGCGTTGAACAGTGTGGTGGACTGCGACCCTGACAGCGTTGAACGGTGGTGAAATGCCATTTAAAACAAAAATCGGTTTACACTTTTTGTTTAAGAACCATTTAAAAATCGATTTGTGTTCTAAATTTCGATATACATTGTATTTATTATATATCATTTTGAAGTTGTTTAATATTTGATTATATTGAAATTCATTGTATATCGATTTGATAAATGTGCCATTATAAGGGCTAGGCAGAATATCCAAACCAGCCGAAATAACATTTCAAGTATCCTAAAAATTACTTGTTGTTGATAAGTGCTATGAATATTTCCTTCTGCTGGGTAATAAGACAAATTAAGCTATGTCAAAAACACAAAGTGCTCGATTTGAGATTGAGAAGTTCAATGGGAAAAACAACTTTGAGATATGGAAAGTTAAGATGTATGATCTACTCGTGCAACAAGGCGTGGTGAAGGCGCTGTTGGGAAAAGCCAAACAACCATACACCATGATAGATAACGAATGGAGTGACATGGATGAAAGAGCACTAAGCAGAATTCGATTGTGTTTGGTAGATGATGTTTTGTTTAACATCGTCTCAGAGAAAACTGTTGCTAGTTTGTGGACAAAGCTTGAAAAGTTGTACATGAAAAAATCCTTAACCAATAGGATTCTTCTAAAGAGACAGTTGTATAGGTTGTGCATGAAGGAAGGTACATCTATTACTGATCATTTGAATACCTTTAATACTCTCTTGGTACAGTTAGAAAGTATAGAAGTAAAATTTGAATCAAAAGATAAAGTTGTAACTTTATTATGCTCGTTGCCCGAGTCATGGGATCATTTTGTTACTTCTATAAGTCTTAGTTCATCAAAAACCATTAAGTTTGATGATGTTGTTGGAGATTTATTATCTGAAGAAACAAGGAAAATGTCAAATTCAGAAACCTCTACATCAGAAGTAATGATGGTCAGAGGTCGTTTTGAAGAAAGATGCTTCAGTAAGCATGACAACTTGCAGTCAAAATCGAAAGGGAAGAAGAGTAAGGTAAAGTGTTGGTTTTGTGGCAAATCAGGACATTTGAAGAAGGACTATTGGAAGAGACAACAAACATCCAAAGCAGACTCTTCGACAGAAAATAAAGAAGCAAACACGACAGATACATGTTCGGCATCCGTTTTAGGTATGAGTGATGAAGTGTTATCAGTTAGTTTGTCTAATCATGATCAACATTGGTTGTTAGATTCTGGTGCGTCAAATCACATGTGCATTCATAGAGAGTGGTTTAAAACTTATAAATCAATCAATGATGGAGTAGTTTACATGGGAAATGATGTCACATGTAATATTGTGGGAATTGGAAGCATCCAGATTAAAATCTTTGATGGGACAAATAAAATATTAACTGATGTAAGACACGTGCCTGAACTCAGAAAAATTCTTATTTCACTAGGAGTACTAGACACAAATGGATATAAAACCTTTATTCAAGGTGGAGTAATGAAAGTTTATAAAGGAATTTTACTAGTAATGAAAGCAAAGAAGGTTGGAAATATTTTTTAGTTAGAATGAAGAACAGAGTTAGATCATGCTTCTATAGTATCTGAAAACGACAGTAATTCTACTCGTCTATGGCATCAAAGGTTGGGCCATATGAGCGAAAGAGGATTAAAATTTTTATCTGATGGTAAGTTATTTCCTAGTTTAAAATCTTCTAAGTTAGATTTAAGCAAACATTGTATATTTGGGAAACAAAGCAGGCAAAAGTTTAAAATTGGAAAACATACTAGTAAGGGAATCCTTGAGTATATCCATTTTGATGTTTGGGGTCCATCTCCTATAATCTCATATGGAGGATCATCATATTTTGTATATTTTATTGATGATTTCTCTAGAAAGGTGTGGGTCTATATGTTAAAGAAAAAGTCTGATGTATTCACAGTTTTAAACAGTTTAGAGCATTAGTTGAAAACATCACGGGATGAACCATTAAATGTTTAAGAACTGACAATGGTGGTGAGTTTACTTCAAAGGAATTTGATAATTATTGCAAGGATGCTGGGATCGAAAGACATAAAACTACCGTATAGACTCCTCAGCAAAATGGAGTTTCTGAACGCATGAACATGACTCTCTTAGAGAGAGCAAGAAGTATGCTTAGTAACGCCAATTTGCAGAAGGAATTGTGGACAGAAGCAGTTTCTACAGCTTATTACTTGATAAATCAACCACCATCAACTACAATAGGATGCAAAATTCCTCAAGAGGTATGGAAAGGTCATCCTTGTGATTATTCTAAACTAATTTTTTTTGGTTGTGATGCATATGCTCTAATTCCAAAACATCAGCATTCTAAATTAGATCCTAAATAAAAAAAGATATATCTTTGTTGGATATGGTGATGGGACTAAGGGATACAGGTTGTGGGATCCTACTAATCACAAGATCATCATTAACAGAGATGTTAAATTCAATGAATCTTCACTTAATAATCCAGATGTAGATGATAAATTGAAATAGGATAATGTACCTAAGTTTCAACATATTCAGTTTGAAACCAGTTCAAATATTGATGATAGTCCAGATGAACAAGTTTCAGATGCAGATCATGAACAAGTTTCAAATGCAGATCATGAACATCTGTCAGATGCAAATCATGAAGAAGTTCCTATAGATAATAATCAACGAATTATGGAAGTACCAAAAACATCTTTAAGGAAGTCCACGAGAATCAAACGTCCTCCTAAAAGGTATGATGATTATGTTACTTCAATTGCTTTAACCGCTAATGATGATGAACCTTTGTGCTATTAGGAAGTTGTAGAAGGTTCTGAAAGTGATAAGTGGAAAGAAGCTATGAAGGACGAGATGATGGCATTAGATAAGAATGCCACATGGGATCTGGTAAAACTTCCTAAAGATAGAAAAACTGTGGGATGTAAATGGGTTTAAAAATTGAAAAGGGGTGTTGATGATACAGAGGACAGGTACAAAGCAAGGCTGGTCGTAAAAGGTTTTTCTCAGAAAGCAAGAATTGACTTTCATGAGATATTTTCATCAGTTGCAAAAATTGTTTCAATTCAGATTGTGTTAGCATTAGTTACTTTACTTGATTTAGAATTACACCAACTGATGTTAAAACTGCATTTTTACATGGAGATTTAGATGAGGAGATTTACATGGAACAACTGGAAGGGTTTGTTCAAAATCACAACAAGAAATTTGTCTGTAGGCTCAAGAAATCATTGTATGGTCTGAAGCAATCACCTCAACAATGGTACAAGAAATTTGATTCTTTCATGATGAGTCAAAATTATATAAGAAGTGAATATGATCATTGTGTTTACTTTAAGAAATTGAATAATGGCATGTTCATTATCTTAGTGTTATATGTTGACGATATGCTTTTAGCAAGAAAAAGCATAAGAGATATCAACAGATTAAAGGCTCAAATGGCTAGGACGTTTGATATGAAAGATCTAGGAGTAGCAAGACAAATTTTGGGCATGGAGATTTTTAGAGACAGGAGCAATGGTAAGCTGTGGCTATCACAAAAGAAGTATATTGAGAAAACACTCTTGAGGTTTGCTATGAACAATTTGAAGCCTGTTTTAGTCCCTTTAGCTTCCCATTTTAGGCTTTCTTCAAGTTTATGTCCTAATACAAATGAAGAAAAGGATTATATGTCTTGAATTCCATATGCCAACGTAGTAGGTTATTTGATGTATGCACTGGTTTGTACACAACCACATATTTCACATGCAGTTGGGGTTGTCAATAGGTATATGGCAAATCCAAGAAAACAACACTAGTCAGCAGTGAAATGGGTGCTTTGGTATCTAAGAGGCACAAGTGATTATTGTATCACTTATAACAGAAGTAGTGAATTTGTTTGTGGATAGGTTGATTCCAATTTTGCAGGTGATTTGGATAAGAGAAGGTCAACTTCAGGGTATGTCTTTACTCTTGTAGGTGGAGCTATAAGCTGGATGTCAAAGCTACAAAACATTATTGGTTTATCCACTACAGAAGTAGAATACATAGCTACTTCACATGCTTGCAAAGAAGCAGTTTGGTTGAAAGGTTTATTTGCTGAGTTTGGTAGGTTGCAGGACAACATCAAGTTATTTTGTGATAGTCAAAGTGCAATTCACTTGGCTAAAAATCCAACCTATCATAGTAAATCAAAGCATATACCTATCAAGTACCATTTTGTAAGACAGGTTATCACTGAAAGGGGAGTCTCTCTTGAAAAATTGCATACAAAGGAAAACTGTGCAGACATGTTCATGAAACCAATTTTGTCAGAGAAGCTATGATGGTGTCTGGCTTCTCTTGGCTGGCAGAAAAGATAAAGATAATAATGGAATAGGGTATCAGGCTAATTGTTGTCAAGGTGGAGATTGTTGAGATTTCTTTTAATTAAATTTGGATAAAATCTCGTGAATGTGACAACAATATGATTTGTTGCTAAATTGACTTCATTTAATTCTGATGACGAGTTATTGCATCCTATATTTGTTGTGAGTGAATTTACGATTTAGTTTCTACTCCCAGCTATCAAATGTAAGCCTGTAGAGGCAAATGTGTAATGAGGGATGTGCGGTGAGTGGGAGAGCAGATGAGAAACTTTGTTGTTGTAATCATCCAGTTGATGAATGAGATTGTCGATGCCTCTATTTGGTGGATGTAGCCTAGATTGGTTGGGTGAACCACGTTAAAATCTTTGTGTCTTCATGTTTGTTTATGCTGTGTGTGATTATTTAGTTTCGGTTGTGTTTTTTGCTCCTACAACTTGAAAGGGACTGCGACCAATCGAGCTATGGAGAGCTCTGTTATAATTGTGTTGCACATAGGGAAAAATCTCATCCTAAGTACGTGGATGCTTGGATTTGTACATGTGTAGTATGTGCATTATCATCTTGTTGACGACCTTTGTCTAGCCATTAGTCTGGGGATGGAATGCAATCGACTTGGTGAGCTTGGTGTCCAATAATGTCTAGAGGCTTGACCAGAATATGCTCAGAAACCTACTATACGGATCTGATATAATGGTCTGCGAGACCCAAAAATGTACCCACACTTGTTCAAAGAAGAGTTTGGCAGTGTCCTCTGTTGTGATACTCTTCTTGTAGACCGCAAATATAGCCATCTTAGAAAATCTATCCATGACCACAAATACACAGTCATTAACATGCTTCGTAGAAGGGAGGCCTTACATATAGTCCATGGAGATGGATTCCCAAGACTGGTTGGGAGTAGGAAGAGGACTGTATAGGCCTTACTTCTTAATGGTTGGCTTGGTGATGACACATGTAGTGAAGGATCTGATATACTTCCCACCATCTTGTCGGAGTTTTGGAAAATAAAAGTAATTTTGTATTACAACCATAATTTTCTCCACACTAAAGTGTCCTGCGACTCGATTGTAGTGCGCCTCCCAAATCATCTTGGCACGCTCACTTGAAGGAACACAAAGGTGGTCTAAGTAGCATAATAAAGCCTCCTAGAGGTGGAAATTAGGAACTTTCTTGCCATCTACTAGCATCTAGTATGTGGAGGAGAACTTTGGATCATTTTTGTATAGTTGCGGACATCCAGAAGTATTGTGGCCACAAGAGTTGAGAAGAGTAGTCAGTGCTGCAACTGGGTGCCAGTTGAGATAGTCTGCAACATGATTGGTGCTGCCCTTTTTTTATTTAATGTTCAACTGGAATTGTTGCACATATGTAGACCACTTCTAATAGTGATCATTTTGCAACTTCCCTTGTGTCTGTATAAATTGAAGAGGTTGATGATTGGTGTGGATGATCATATCCTTCCCTAGAATGTAATGATTCCATTGTTAGGAGGCCTGCACGATGGAATACATCTCTTTATCATATGTGGGGTACTTCTGAATTGTATTGGAAAGTATCTAACTATAATAGGTCGATAGATGCTCGTGTTGGGTGAGGACTACACCAACAGGATAGTCAGAGGTGTTTATCTCAATTTCAAATGGTTGTTTCAGGTTTGGAAATGTGAGTACCAGTGTAGAGCAGAGGCAATGCTTCAACTCAACAAACACCTTCTGTTGGGACTCAGACCAAGAAAAATTTGCTTTTGCTCTGTGATGAGCCCCAATATTACAGTAAGGATGCTGCAACTCCTAGAGCTACCAACTTTACTTTATCAACCTGGGGTTTCATACGAACTTGTCGGTGACAGTGCTATATACAAAACCGATGCATCATTCTACTCATGTCACTCTCAACTGGGTCACTTGACCATTAGGGTTCTAGAAAACTCTTCTATTGAACTAAAAGGAGTCTGAATACTGAAAGAAGAATGTAAAGGTTAGTTCTAGTGTAGAGAAAGTGAATTCTTGTCAATTCAGGAAATGAAAGATGTCAACTTGTAAATGCTATGAAATGACACAAATCACTTGCAGAAAGGAAACTATGTTAATCTTTCACTTGATCACCTAGCTATCAGGGTCACTTGAAAATATAAGACTACTCTATCATTTCATAATTCAAACATGCATGGATTAACTATCTCATTCACACTTACAAAATCAATAAAGTTCTAATTGCTAGATTTAGAAATAAAAAGGGCTAATGCTATCTGATCTTACAGGAAGGAAAGGAGTGAAAGTACTAGTCTAGGTGGCACATATGGTCATGGAGTCCAAGATGAGGGGTTAAACTACTCCTAAAATAGGCTAGGCTATCATTTCAGTTCAAATGCTAAGTTTGTTTATTTTTCACCATGGAAGGATATTTTTCAATGTATTTTTGCCTATCTTAAACAGGTATGAGTAATGCGTTGTTTTTGTGCAGGACAAAAGGATTTTCAAGGAAAATTGTCATTTTTCACGAACCAAAACATTAGAGTCATCTTTTAAGCCCTCTTCTGACTCCTAAAATATGAAAAGATTGCCGAGTGTCTCTTTTACACTCGTTAAAACGGAATTAAAAGACGGTCCCCTTATAGCCCTTTTCTGACCGTAAAAACAGGAAAAGATTGCCGGGTTTTTGTCGTTT
>APFE030842689.1:0-21621 GCA_000404065.3 Pinus taeda | reverse complement strand
ACTACTACAACAGCGTTGGACTACAGGTACGATCTAAACACTTGATTTCTTATATGGTAAATGCATATTTAGAGAAGGATTGTTCTTAATTGTCTTCTTTGTCACTAGAAAGCCTTAAGCTTCTAGGGAGGTTGGTTTTGTCCACAAAATTGACTCTTTCCGCCTGACATGGACTTTGCCCTATATTCCTGTTAGGAGAGTCATTATATGCATATTCAGTTTGTGCTAATACTTGATCCCGTTGTTTTGGATGTTCACCTGTAAGACTTCTCAGAAGATTACCAAGCTTCTGTTTACAACTTCATTCTGTCCATCCATTTGAGGATGATAAGCAGAACTGAAACTCAGTTTAGTTCCAAGATTCTTGCACAATGTCCTCCAAAAATGTCCAACAAATTTGGAGTCTTTGTCTGAAACAATACTCTTAGGTAACCCATGCAATCTTACAATCTCTTTAAAAAATAGATTAGCAATGTGAGTAGCATCACTGGTTTTATAACATGGAATAAAATGTGCCTTTTTTGAAAATTTGTCAACTACAACATAAATTGAATCATTTCCTCTTTGAGTCTTTGGTAAGCCCAAAACAAAATCCATACTTACCATATCCCAAGGTCTATCTGGGATAGGTAATGGAACATACAACCCTATGTTTTGCCTTCTTCCTTTTGCATACTAACAAGCTTTACAATTTTTCACATACTTTTCCACTTTAGTCCTCATCTTTGGCCATAAATAAAACCTCTTCAATTGTTCATCTCCAGCCTCCAAGTTTCTTTGGGCTCAACATTGTTGGCACTGCACAAGGACTCAAACTCCCTCTAATCAGTCCTTTATCTAATAATTCCTGAACCTGTTTTCTTATTTCTTCATTCTCTGTGGGAGTCATCCTGTAAGCTACTTTATTTGGTAGATTTTCTCTTGGAATCAAATCTATATGATGACTGATTTTTCTAGTGGGTGGTAACTCATTAGGCAAGTCATCTACATTGATATCAGAATAATTGTCTAGTATCTCTTGAATTTCAATTGGTAAATAAGAAACTTTTGTGGAAGTAATTATTACCTTGGGTTTGCAAACCAATGGAAAAATTACCATATCTTGGATTCAGTTTCATGTTTACACAAGCTTGAAACAAAAAACTATGCTTGGATTCAATTACATTTTTACACAAGCTTGAAATGAAAAGCTATGTTGGAGATTGGTTTACATGCCCCTGGCATGATGACTCGATTCTAGGTGCATGACCCCTAGGCTTCATTGCATTCACCTAAGTAGACTACTCATGACCATGAGGTGGATGGAATGAAGGTTCATTTACAAGATGAAGTGAAAGACTTGATTGGGATTTTACGAGATCTAATCAAAGATTCGAATTGGAACTTTGCTCTAAGGGACCTTGTTTCATTTTTTAATGAGCTTGACACAAGATAAGGAACTCTGCTCAGATTCCTTGTTTCATTTTCTAACGAGCTTGACATAAGACAAGGAACTATGCTCTAGGACCTGTTTCATTTTTTAATGAGGTTGACATAGTAAAAGAAATATCCTCATATTCCTTGTTTCATTTTTTAACGAGCTTGACACAAAACAAGGAACTATGCTCATATGCTTTGTTTCATTTTTTAACGAGGTTGGCACAAGACTAGGAACTATCCTCATACCCTTTGTTTCATTTTTTAAGGAGGTTGACACAAGATCAGGAACTATCCTCATATTCCTTGTTCACGACCCATAAGAGATCATGACTTCCAAGTTGTTCTCATCAAATGGGAGAATAATGCTCTGGAAGGGATTCGTAACAAGGAATTCATTAGAGAGATTTGGTTCCAATTCCCCAAGTACATAATGTACAACATCACGAAAATGATTGTCAGTTGATGTAAGCATGGAACAAGTTTCACATAATTGAACCGTGGTGGGGAAGATACCATTGGTACAAAAGGACCATTTAGGGAAGATGGTTGATTGGAAGCCATATTTGGACCAGGAAATGAGAGCTGGTCAATGGCGACAATTCTACCTTCATGCGGGAAACACATCACTTGAAAGAGTGTTGAAACAATAGCTCCCATGTCATAAACATAGTCATGCACAAGAAATAAATTGTAAAATCTAAAGGGCCTGGGACTGCCATCACATTGAGATAAACAATTTCTCCTCCCAAAGTAATAGGAAACTGAGGAAGGATCCCTAATGGTTGACTGGTTCCTCTATTAAAAGCCAACAGATTCTAGGTAATAGGCACAAGTGGCTGTGAATCGAGTGCTTTCCAAGCAGTGGAGGAAAGGATACTTACTGATGCAACTTCATCTACAATAGTGCCAGGTACAATCATATTAAAAACCTATACTATGGTCTGGAAAGGCACATAAGAAGGAAGATGACATCCTTCCAGTCGATTCCAATCAAAGGAAGTGACCAGACTACTTGGAGGGGGTACCATAAGAACGAGAGAATTACCCCCTTGAGTTACGAGAATGGGAGAATTTTCCTCCTGTCTTGATGGAATAGGAGGGTTGCCTCCAAGCTCATTGGAATCTGAAGAAATGAAAGAACCTAAGTGGTATCATACTCACTCTCTATAGGAAAGGTACGATTAACTAAAGGTAAAATCAGGTCAATTTTTTCCTCAACCTGTGATTGGTCAGGTATAGAATCATGGGATTCACATTCAAAGAGAGTGGGTTTGACCGATGGTTGATTTGGGTTAGTCACTTTATCAATTAGTGAAGGATTAAGGGAGAGTCTCCCATAACTAGATGAAAGTCACTACGGAGAAGTAGGATGGTTATCCAACACTTTTTTGGCTTCATATAGATAAGGATAGAAGTGAATGGGGTGCCCTTAACATAACCTACAGGGAAACTTAACTTTACCCTTCTTTCCATGAACTTTACTACCACTAGTTGATGGTGTGTCACTAGTGTGATCTCCAGAAGTTGATGACACAGGATAATGTGAATGAGAAGACCATTGTTCTAAGATTTGATGAATATCAGAAAAATTTCAAAGAAGTTGGTATCTCATACAAAGTTTACAAGGATATCGAAGTTTGTGAGGCTTATCAGATTGTTTCTCATCAGAAGTTGCATTCGAAGCAATGGTTATTTGGTTGCCCCCCTGCTGAATTTTCTTCTTCTTCTTCTTCACTTTCTTCTTCTTCTTAGCCACTTGTTTACTAGTACCAATACTTTCACCAGGTGAAGAGGAAGAAGGGGATTAAGAAACAACCAAGGAAGAAGGAAAAGGGTCAACTTTAGGATCAACTTGAGGTTGATTTTGTCCAGTTGTAGGAATATTATGTTGCAGGGCCAAGGAGGTCAAGAACAACCATACTGGCAAGCTGATGGTAAGTCACGGAAGGGACAATGTATCTAAATAAGGAGCATCAATATTTCCTAAAGGAGGAAAAGGACTAGGATTCCCATCAAAAGGAATTCCTTGATCGATGGACTTCGGAGTTGTTGCCATATGTTTCAACCTAAGATCAACTAAGGAGCGACGTGGAGGATGTTATCCATGGTCAATTAATTTATTTTAATCAAAATAACATAACAAAACAAAATAGGGATAATCTAGGCAAAAGGATTACCAAGCAACTATGAACTGCAATAAACTGCCTCAGTAAACCAAGAACTTAACATACGTGCAGGAAATCTCCCGAAATGTTGTGTTCAATATATCACAGTGTACAAGGTGATCGACTCAGTTACCTAAGGATGGATAACAACCTTTTGTAGTCCTCCCACATGTACTCGAAAGTACGTGGAGGCCCATTTCGTATTAGCACTGTCTAATGAGAAACTGCACAGTGAGAGCATTCCTTTATACTTTACGTACTGTAACACTGCCCTATATACCTGAACGTACGTGGATAAGACATGATATACTCACGTACATGGAATGAGGTATCACACTCGAAATGTATCGCAGACAATTAGCGACAGTTGCTATGTTTTATACGCCAGAACACGTCTCTAGCCTAGAACCTCTAAATGTTTTGCGTTAGGTGACAATGCTCCATTAGGTTAACTGAGATTAATTTTAAGTTGATCTTGATTAAGAGTTTGTATTTCAAGGTTCACCGCATGATGTCCTTGAAATTCCTAGAATGAAACTATAATGAGAAACATTGTTTCCATTTTATTTTGAACAATGAAAACCTTAACTACAAGGGATAGAGCAATCATAATGTTTGAACAAAGAAAAAAGAGCACATCTAATGCAATTTATCTAGCTATTCCTATCAAGCATTCACAAGCTACAATACACAATGCAAGTTTTTCTTTTCAGTCCCTTTAATGTTTAGATGAACAAAATGAAACTAAATGAACATACAATCAATCAATCTTTTTGTAAGAAACGAAGACTTTATGACTGTTCCTTTTTGAAAGAAATGAAGACTTTAAGACACTTCCTTTTCAGAAAATATTAATCAACTATAAGCTAACTTTGACAATGAATTGATAATGATAAATAAATCATTCAAGAAACACTAAACAATCAAGTTCAAAGTAGGGCTAGGAGAAAAGATATAAGTTGATTTCAAAATCATAGAAACATTGATCTTTAAACAAATAACTTCAAAAGCAAAATTGGAAAAATACAGGCCAAATATGGGTTTTTAAGCTTAAGGAGGATCAACGCAGGTCAACGTGGGAGTAACTGCACTGCATAGCACTGTCTCTAAGCCAAGGGTGCTCTGTAGAGCACTATCCCCTGACCAAACCTATGCTGGTGCCAGAGAGGCCAATCAAAAGACATATAACCTCAATTTTTTGACCAAAAACACTTCACAAAGACTGAAATAAGATCAATGAAAGCAAGTAAAGTCTACTAGGGTGTATTATGATGAGGATAAACTACTTGGAATGATGGTCAATCCCCAGTGGAGTTGCCAATTTTTTTTGTGGAATTTTGCATCTACAAATAAACACAACTTCCTTAAGTGGGTAGCTACACTTAGAACAACATAATTAAAGAGTTTAAAATTTTCCTATAGAAGATAAATAAGACAAGGGACCTACTTTTTATCTTTCACTTCCCCTTTTCTCCTTTGAATAACTCCTATCGCTCCTTCTCGAACTAAATCCGCTCGATTAGTACCTACAATCATAAACAAAGGACAAAAACCAATCAAAGCAAGAGATATATCTATTATAAGCAAATGGAATCGAAAGTATTTACACATATAATCATCATACATAAACACAATAATATGGGGAAAGGTGTAAACAACTTTATTATGTAGAAGGAAGAGATAAAACCAAATAAGTCTGATCCCATGTCACTCATCTAGCTTGAGTTCCATCCTTCATCACACCAAAAGCACAACACTCTGGTAGCATAACAATACTTGCTTATGATCTAAAACCTCAAACCAACAGTATCTCCCTACAATTCTTCAAAGTCCAACCCTTTGATCACTATGATGAGTGCTCAATTTATAGGGAAATGGAGGTTGTTTTGTCCTAAATTGGGCATTGAATGGCTTTCCAATTTGGGAGTTAGTTTCAATGGAGGAAGGTATGAGAGGATAGGGGGTTATTTGATTCATTTCCTATCCAATTTTGAGCTCATAGGAGGGGATAAGAGGTGGGAATCTTCTAGAATGGTATAGAATGTAGGAATATTCCCAGAACTTTATGAATATTTTGCTCAATCTCGTCCAGTGCAGGTCAAAGTGGGCCTAGGTGATCTACAGAGCAGGCTTGAATGGGCCTAAGGGCTCTGCAGAGAATTTACCCTTGACCAATGTTGTGCTGGTCCCTCAAGGAGTCATTTTAGGATGTCTTCAGGCCAGGAAACTCTCAGGAATGATGGAATTCAATATGGTGACTTATCTAAGGCATGTAGCAACTGAATTATGGTTTAATGAGCCCTAATAGTACCGATTTGAATGTTGGGAGTGATCTTCCCAAATAGACATGTAACACCCGTGGAAACTGCGAGTGTTGGAGGATCAATGACATTTGAAGGATCTACCCGAGAGGTTGTGAGTGTGGAAATGCCCACGGAAGTGCTGAAGTCACCAAGGTCACCCAGGCCGAGGCCTACACTGACTAGAGAGGGTCCTAAGACAAATATGGACAAGTAGAAAGTGACACAGCCAGTGTGCGAGTTGCCCAGGAAACAATAGAAGAAAGAGAAGTCCACCGCGTAGGAGAAGGGCAAGGTTGTAGACCTATAACTCGACGAGGACATATAAGAAATTGATATGGG
Organism: Pinus taeda; assembly: GCA_000404065.3. Classification (NCBI taxonomy): domain Eukaryota; kingdom Viridiplantae; phylum Streptophyta; class Pinopsida; order Pinales; family Pinaceae; genus Pinus; species Pinus taeda. The sequence continues at coordinate 15,395 of APFE030842689.1, read as the reverse complement.
CACATAAGACATTGACATTGAGGGCATAGACCCTATCTCAAAGCTACCAGAATACATTCCTCTGCTTCGAGGCAAGGTGAAGGTCCTGAAGGACCTAGGTGAGGGAAAATTTTTACTCAACACACAGTTGCAGCCAGATAATATCATGTTCGAAGGACCAAGTCTGGCACACATTTCCCACTTAAAACTTGAGGATTGGGACTTGGAAGATACTGAGCGGTTCCCCCACTTGGCGACTTATACATTTATGCACCGTGTCTTCTATAATACTTTGGTGTGACTGCGTTGGAGCCAAGACAAGTAATAAAAGGGGAGGACAAGGCCAGTCTATTGAAGTTGCTATGGTTGCCGCATTACAACCACATGCCCATAACATTTATAGTGATCAAACACCTGTATGCTTGGTGCACGATTTGTGCCTATGGTTAGGAGAACCGATACCAATCACCAACATGTTGATCCATAGGATCACACTACTACCGCACTCAAGGCTGAATCTAGCCAAAGTATTTGGCGAAAAGGTGGGCTAGCGTGACCTCACTGAAAGAATGAAGGACAAGTTCAAGCTTGCCAAGAAGCCATGCGGCTACTCAATTTCCAGCATAACAGACCCCGCGGTTAAGGTAGCCAACTAGATCCTAGCTAGGAAAATAATGAGGAAGTGTCGTGTAGATGAAGTGTTAGCACTAGTTGTGTCATTAGTGGCCCAGTGTGTAGAGGGTGTACAATTCAACTGGGTGCGCTACCTCTGTAGTGAGTTCCTCACAAATTGCAGAGAAGCAGAAGAGCAGACTAATACATTCCATTAGGTATGGATTCTACTATAAATTGTACTGGTCGCATGGGAATTACCAGAGGACAATTAGTTTCCTACGATCGCATTAGATTTACCAGAAGCAGTGAAGTTCACTTCACTCTCGGCCACAAAGGACCCCAAAAGGGTCAAGGACAGTAATATATTTTGGGTACTAATGGAATCGAGCATCCACACCACAATAAAATTGCAAGTCGTGGTTATCACTAACTGTCTTTGAGCAGTTGGTAGAATATGTGGAATTCAAGGTGGACTTCCACTATGTCTCCATGCTGCCGTGAAAGGATCTCGAACATAAATGGTATGGTCTTTCATACCTGGTGACAGATGATGAAATCACAATGATCCTTAATCGTTGGCCATCAGAGTGGTGCATAGCCTCAAATTTATCTGTAGGATCTAGTGAGTCAAAAGGAAAGAAGAAGAAGGAAGAGGCCCAGTTGAAGATGGAGTAGCAAGTTGATAGGAGGAAAAAGGAGGCTAAGGGAAAAGTCAGAGCAGAGTGCACTGCTAAGGAGTAGGTGGAAGAGAAGAAAGATGAGGAAGAGTGCGACTTTGATAGGAGTTAGAAGTCTCCTTCACCGTAGATGGAGGACGAAGAGAAGAAATCATGACAGGGTGGTGCAGACCCAAAGACCACTCCATTCTGGGTTAAGCGCACTATGGAGTAGGAAAACGAAGGGCCCCGAAAGAAGTCCAAGGCTAGTAAATCATCACTAGACTTGTTCACTTTGACAGAAGGTGATCTGAATGACATCGGGGACACAATGAGGGATGTGACTGCAGAACTACTGCAACATTTTGAGCAGCAACAGAAACAAGCCCTGGGCACCATTCATATAGGTTTGTACGAGTTGTAGATCTAGGCTACTCAGACTGGTGTAGGGTTGGGCAGTGTGGCGTTGACTAGTTTGGCATCAGGAACCTTAGAAGCAGTGGCGATGGTTCGCTCTATGGACCCCTAGGCCGTCGCGCTGCTAGATGGAGCATTGACTGCAAAAGTAGAAGCTAAGAAGGCCACCATTAGTGCTCTCAAGAATGTTGGGTTGAAATTAGCTATGCTTCCCAATGAAGCCCTTCACACATTGCAAGACAGTGTGATCGCGAAACTTCGGACCCAAGAACAACGTCCGCTGAATGTGATCTCAAATAGAAACTGAACAACGACCAAATATTTGTGGAGAAGACTTCCGTGATTGATCTCCTTAAGAAGATTATGGAGAAGAACGAGCGCACCACAGTCATGGCAGCTGAAGCATGCAGAATTGTTCCAGAGTTGCATATCCCAGAAGATGCATTAGTCAATGCTAGGATTTGGAAGCATGCTACAGGTGTGTGCAATGCTAGGACAGAGCTGGCTAAGGTTCAATTTGAGCTGAACCTTAAGATCACAGAGCTTAAGTTGAGGGCCCATCCTTTGAATCCACCAAAGGTTAAAGCCCAGCATAAGGCCACTATCAAAGATGCAGTTGCAACAATGGATGTCACAATGAAGGATTGCACTGCGCTCTTTGTGAAGTCGCTTGAAGTAGTTAGCAGTCTACAGGAAGATCCCAACCTGCAGAGATTAGAGACTGAGGCGAGGAAATTACAACAGAGATATGATGAGGTCAAGGTGACGGTGCACACCGTCGCCCTTACATAGAGGTTAGCAAATTTGCAAGAAACAAAGGCACTGAAGGAATAGGTGGATGCAGCACAATGCAGGGAGGCCATACTAAAGGTTAGATTATGGTCTTGGCTAGATGAATCCTATGTTCTCACAACCACCATTGAAGGAAAGCTGGTGAACCTGTAGACAACAGAGCATCAAGTCAAGGAAGATAGTGTAGGACCAACAACAGGGCAGTTGGTGGAACATGTTAAGCAGGCGGCGACGCAGTGTGCTACCGAAGTTGCAGTGGTACAAGTAGAGCTGGGTAGTCTTCACAACAAGATCTCCACACCAACAGAGTGACTCGGGGGCAAGTCACCATATTTGTGTTGGGGCCTTGTTGGGAACAGGTCCCCTAGGGTCATTTTTGGGGTTAAAAGCCCAAGTTTTTGGTCGTAAAGCCCAAGTTTTGCATAAGAAATGTAAAGAGTCAATAAAGGTTTCCACCCTTAGTTTATGTAACTTGTGTCAGCTTCAAGAGATCCACCCATGGTCCGCAGACCATGGGATTGTATAAAAAGGGAAGTCTCAGAAGAGTTTAAGCCAATTTTGGGGAAGTTTATGGGAGTCTTGTTATGTTTATGTAATGGGTCCGTGAGAGCTAAGAGCAAAGAGTATTAGCATAGGAAAGAGGCTCTGCATCCATGTGTGCAGAGGCCTAGGGTAGAAGTCCGCAGCTGAGTGCACGGACCCCTGCAACTGTGTGCGCAGGGTAGTTGGAGTTTGTAAAGAAGATGTAAACATCAATAAAGAGAATTATTCTGGAATTATCTGTGTAAGAGCTATTTTACTTGTGTTATAAATGCATGCGATTATGCTATGGCGAATATTGGGTTTATGTTTTAATGCTATATTGAAGCGCGAATCTATATTTTTTACTTTGTTGTATGAATGCAAGTAAGAATATCTATTTACGAGAAGATAATCGTAATACATGTTAAAATTATCCACTACTTCAGCTAATCTGGGTAATTATAGCAATGAATTTAATTACAGAGGTGCGTAAGTGCCCGATCCGCCTGTCTAGGGTGCATGAAGGATGATCGTAGACCTTCGCGGAGGTCTAAAAGATGAATAAGAAAAGTATATCGATAATCCCTAAAAGGTTTATTGACTTGCGCGAAGGAAGGTTTGGGGTATAAAATGACATCACCACCATCTCTCAGTGTGGAAACTTGGTTCCTGCATCCTCCCATACTGATCCGGGTGAGAATTCAGTCCGCGCTCCATGGGTTGGTGCCAAAAGGGCCAATAGTGTAGGGATTTGTTTGGCTAATTAACATTGAACCTAGGTTAGGGACTATCAAGCCAACATGTGGTCTATGCCACAATCATAGTTAAACAACAAAATGCAATAGTAAAATAAACGCAAGTAACTCCAATAATCAAATGGAAATCAGATATATAAATAATATATTTTATTAAACAATACAAGTGAAGGGAACAAATAATGTTACCGGTCCCCCTCTATGGGATAGGTTCTTGGCTATCCTCAAATGTCTTCAGATTTTATAGAGTCTCTCTCCTCCATAATGTGTAAACCTAACAAATAAAATACTTGAGCTCAATGAGAACTCAAGCGGAAAAGAAAACGTTGAGCGACAATGATAATAATGAGAGCTACAATAGTGAGTGCAATAATGAAAATAATCGAAAGTGAATGATGAATGGAAAACCCTTCTATTTATAACAAAATATTAGGTTATCCTCGAATAATGAGCAATAATAAAATACTATTAACCCCATTCTAGAGTTAACCATTTGAAATATTTTATTATATTTGGTTTAGAGGGAAAAAGTATTTAAACTTTTATTTAGAAATAATAAATAAATAAATGATTTATTTATCATCTCAAGAAATATGGTTACGGAATAATAAAAAAATAATGATTTATTTAATTATTCCTAAGGGATTTGGTCATAAAGAATAATAACTAATTAGTGATTAATTAATTATTCCTAGAGAAAAATAAGATAATTAATGATTTATCTATTTATTTCTCATAATTGGGTCAAATATGACAAGGAATATTAATTATTCCTAGAAGATAATTAAAAAAATAATGATTCATTTAATTATTCTTCATGGGTTTAATTATAAATGACTTAATAAATGTGGCTTATTAAGTAATTTCTCACAGTTAAAGCAATTTTACTATGGTGAAATTGGCCCTACATTGTGTACTTCGATCCATCTAGTAAATTATGGCTAGATGATCAATTTTTTGTGATAACACTTGTGTATACTTATCTGACATAAGAGGTTCATGGAACAATCTGGTGTTTTCAACTCTTTGACACCTATTCACAATGATGTCTTGGAGTCAAGATTGGAATACCTGTTAGATATCAAGGCTGAGGCTCTTCGAGAAGCCAGACAAAGATGGCAGGCATCATCTAGTGAAATTTAAAATAGAGAACCTTTTAATTATCATAATTTCCAGGGTGCAATGAGTAGGGCACAAGATTATGCTCATGTGGTATTGAAAGAAGCCCCTAGATGGATAGGGTGTAGGTACATGTGTCTTATAATACGATGTCCTCAAGATGATTATAAGCGTGAGCATGATTTGATTGAGGTAGGTAAGTATTTTTGTTTCCAAGATATCCAGAGTAGAAATTGATTTTGACACTATGGCGAAAACTTTTATCCAACCTATTCTTTAACTATTCTTCATGTCAATCATTTGTTTGAATGAGGTCATGCAAAAAGGTAAGTTGGGGGGTGATGTTCAACTTCAGAGTTGATATATTCTTCTACCATATTTCCTTATATTTTTATTAGTTTTCTAAGATTTTTATGTATAGAATATGGTGATATGTGTGATATGGATTCTAGGAAGAATTCAATAAGCTTTTTATCATTTTATCCTTTAAAGAGCTGATTTAAACTATGGAAAGGTGCAATACAGTTACAACTTGAATTAATAATTGACAGGGATATCGAACTTTGTTCCCTGGAATAGTTGAAGAAGAACGAATTATGTGGAGTTGTGCAAGTTTGTTATAACTTGATTGAATGGGACTGACTTCTATTAGGAAAATATCAGTTGAAGAAAAGATATTGGCCTTCTATTTCCAGGGAAACATTAGAGATTTTGTAATGTGAATTAAGCATTGTGAGAATCTTCAGATTCTCAGGATGGCTTCTTTATTTTGAAAATAGACTTGATTCTAAAATAAAAATGAGGAATTGAACCTTGGTAGAAAAAAGGGCGGAACTACTGTCATTTTGATCTATGTTGTAAGTTTTTACAAAAATCTTTTGTAAGTTGTTCATATTATTTAATGGAGATTTCCGTGGTTTGACCTTAACTTATTGCATTAAATTAGCTTCAAGGCATTTGAATTCCAAATATCTTGGGCCCAGTCCTGGAACCACTACTATCATGTCTTCTATTATTAAATTTACATTTAGCTTTCAGTTTCTTTTTTATATCTAATCATTCAATTTATTTTTAGATCTAATCACTAATTATTGGATTTGTCATTACAATATTAGTTTCTACAGTAAAAAGTCATAGAATTGGATTTATTATAGTTAGTTCTTGATTTCTTTTTGCTTTGTTGTTTCTTGGAATTAATGAAGAGTTGTTAATCTTGAAGATTCGGTAATTCTTTTAGTAGACTAATTTATATTAAGAGTGTTGTTCCTTCCTTATAGATGCAGTTTCCTAGGAAACAACTTTGTGTCGGTAAGATTATTTCCATATTCATGATAGAGGATTTAATGCTTACTCCATTTATTTTGGTAAAAGATTTAATGCTTTGATTCTTTTAGTAGTTTCAATTGTTTATGCTTGAAACCTAAAATTTGTGAGTGAATCATTCGGTAGATCCTAGTCATTCCATGTATTCATACACATTTACCTTTTATTAAGGTTATATATAGTAGATAATATTAGCACTATCTCTTGCACATACTATGTGGACAACCTTGAAATAAAGAGACGAAGCTCAAAGTTGATGATTTAATGTATAGAGGTCAGTTGGTCTTTTAAGAACAACTAAGAAATCGAACAATATTACTATGTAACAATAACAAGTAGCTTAGTCTTTGCAATTATGGTTAAATTATAGATAGTTTACATTGTTGTTGTCTCATTGATTTATGTTTCACTGTAACTATATTGATTTTCTTCTTCTACAAATGGTAGTTTCCTTTTGATGCCACTTGGTTAATTTCCTTCTGCAACAATTCTAATATTTGTGAATGTTTTAATCACATTTCTTACTTGCTACTACAACTCTAGGATATGTAATTTTTGGAATTAATTCCAAGGTTAATGATTAGCCAACATATTTTTGTTTTTTAGGGAAACTTGACTACTACAACTAGCCTACAACTTACATTTACTTTGTTTTTAGTAATAGCTTACAATTGAGAATTGTGTAATTTTTTAATGTTGTTTCTGGGTTTTTTTCTTATTACAAATTGCATCTTAGGCATGCACCATGTTTCTTTGTTACTAAAAACCAAGAGTATCATCAAGCTGGAATAGGCTACTTTTAGTAATTGTCTCGTAAAATCATCTCTATCTTGTATTGCGACAACCACTATATTATTACAACTTCATTACACATAATATATTGCATTAACATAGATTGTTCATGGCAACTTGCAAGTTGCAAATGAACCTTTGATTGACAATTTAAATGTAGAAATGATCAATTGCTCGCTAAGATAATTAGAAATAATTGAAAATCCCATCACATGGGATTATATATTTATTTCATTACATGTTGGTTGATGAATGACTCACTGCTCAAATGGACTATCTTAGGAATGATTATTTCTCTTCTAACCATCTTGTATGAGCATGCAACATTGTCATTCAATTGACACAACCACAAAACAAATGTATTCCTTCCATGAAGTAATTGGTCAAAGTAGGAGAAAGTAATAGACACGCCCTCTTTGTGCAGTTATTACATGATTTTGGGGTCAAACTGAACAAAAAAACCAACATTTGACTTGGCTTCATTGACTACTAAATGGACAATGTCCAAATTTGGCTTCATTGACTACTAAATGGACAATCTCCAAATTTGGCTTCATTGACTACTAAATGGACAATCTCCAAATTTGGCTTCATTGACTACTAAATGGACAATCTCCAAGTTTGAGAGATAAGAGAGTGACAATTTATTATAATTCAGATTTGTAGATTGCTTGGAGTTCAAAGTCAATATGTAGCCTTTTACATTGTGGGAACAAATGAGCTAGAAACCAAAACCAAAGCCATAATTGGAACCCTAACAAATAGTTAATGCCAAGATCTTAAGCCAAAGGTAGAGTCAAATTTATACACATAAACCAAAGTTATATCCATGTTCAAAGAATCATATAGAGACATTGATCTAGATTAGTCCTCTAAGGTTTTGAAGACCAAAATACCTCTCAATGGGAAAATATGATTTGAAACATATGTAAATAAGTGAATGGTTTTCAAAGTATGAGCAAACATAATTCAACAATTAACTAATAATAAGATAAAAGGAAGAAGAAATAAAAAAAAGGGGAAAAAAATGAGAAATTAAAAGTTATATTTATTGATCTTTCTATTACCCAAACTCTCCTGCTTCCACTCTCAAAAGGGTTTTTCCTCTTATGGAAAAGAGGAAGCACAAAAAGCCATAAGCTACATTGTAACGAAAGATTACTAAAGTATGAGCATTAAAGTTTTAAACAACCATTAAATATTACTTTTTCAATTTGAACTTCCAAGGTAAGGATTGTGTATAGTATTGAATATTAGGCTGATGGTTGTAGTAATGGTTTCCTATTCATTTCAATGATGTGAGAATTCATTCTCCCATCAACAACCTTGTATTTTGTACCATTTAATTCATTCGACACTAAAGATTTCTAATTAGCATTAAATCATTGCTTTGATTAAAAAATAAAGCTCCTAAATAATTTTTTAAAGAACATTTAAAAAAATGGTGGGACTATGGCAATGTCTCGAAGGAAGTAGTTGATTGTTGAACAACTAACCTCAATGATTTCTCTAAGCCGAAGGATTATAGACATCTCAGTTAGCATCGATTACATTTCAGATTCCTGTAAAGCTTGTGAGAGGCCGCGTATATGCCATACATAGCCATATGATGGCTGTATGCAACTACAGGAGGTTGTCGGTTCATGGGAAATGTACACATCTTCGATCTCTTTTCATCCTCATGATTAAATCCCAAATTCCAAAGACATGTTTATATATATTATAAAATTAATATATAAAATTATTGTGTTAATCTTTCATTACATTTTCATGGATATTAAAAATGAGAGCATTCTGACAAAAGGTAAAAAAATGTTGGTAATGTAGTTAATGAATAAGGTTTAATACATGTTCATTATGATTACTAGCTTTGTGACTAATCTAAGACCACCTTCTAGCTGATGAACTAGAACTGAGATCAGGATTCTTGATCTCAGATTTTATGGGGATTGAAACTGAATAAGTGCATTTCTGCTAAGACCACCTTCTAGCTGATGAACTGAGATCAGGATTCTTGATCTCAGTTTTTATGGGGATTGAAACTGAATAAGTGCATTTCTGTGGGATTGAACTATTTTCAATTTTCAATGGAAATAGTGATGGGTGATTGAAACTGAATAAGTGCGTTTTTGTAAGATAAACTATTTCCATCTTCAATGGAAAGGGTTGGCAATGAGAATAGAAGTAGGATAATATATATATATATAATATATATAAATATATATATATATTATAATAACATAATTTATATTTAGAAAATATATATATAATATAAAACAATTTTTACATTTAGAAGTTAAAGATTTAAATTTAATAGAAAGCCATTTTGCGTGGTTTGGTTCATAATATTAAAAAAAAATATTACAAAACAATAAGTTTCATTGCATTAGCAGCAACTTGTTATATGTAAGTTATAAGAAAAACACTTTTATAAAAATAAAAGTTAAAATATTAAAAATTAGCATATTATTTTATAGTTATCAGATTCAAATTTAACATATATATTTCAAAATCTACCTGATTTACTTGTAATCTAAATAAGGTTCTTATTACTTTGGTTTAAGTTGCTCAGTACTCCCTTCTCAGCTATGAGGAATACAACTAGTAGTACATTAATGTGTTTTATAATTTGGGGAGGAGAAATCTCTATTAAATTATTGTTGATTTCTATATTATTATTAGCTTTTATGTTTTTGGTTCATATAAATTAATTTTAACATTCAAATTTTTTTTGAAAGTCGAATTGATCCATTTTAAGTTAGGATTTAATATGAGTGGAGAAAGATCAAATTTATTAAGTGAAAAAAATTTTAGAGTGCAAAACACAGTCTGTTATTTTCATTGTTTAAGTTGAGTTTTTGAATGCCAAAATAAAAGTATATATAGGACTAAATAAATTTTTAACCAAAAAACTTAATTTTTTTCCTATATATAATATATATGAAGTGGATATCTAACCTAAATAATAACATAAGATTTCAAATAATTTATTTAATTTCCTTGTTAAATATTTAAAAAAGTATAATTTAAAATTGAACATTACTTAATTCTGATATTATTTTATTTAGAACATAATTTTTAATTTTATTTTTAAAAGATACAGATAAATAGACAAACTTACATATCTCTTCATATTAACCATAAAATAAACCTCTAAATTCAATAAATGTGTAAATTACATAACCAGAAATTTCATTTGACTTTTACTTAAAATTGGGAATTGTTGATGGCGAAATTCGAAATATAATATTGACTTGAAATCAAATATTGCGTGGCGTCATTGACTTTCACATAAAATCTGTCATTTTCAAAAATTGGAATTGAATGAACCATGGCCGATAAGGAAATTGGAAGTATAATATTGACTTGATTACCAAATCATTGGCATGTTTTATGTGCCACCACGAGATTTTACATACTCCGTCCACACTTTTCTGAATGTCATATAACAATTCTTAAGAACTTTGAATGCTAAATATTCTAGTTGTTTTTATTGGAATTTTTGGAAATTTTTTAATGGGTTTTTAAGTTTAATTTTTTTAAAATTTATTAGGAATTTATTAAAATCATAAATTTGATGAGTAATCTTTACACAATTTAAGTACTCTAAACAAATTTTAACCTACTAAATTTATATACAAAATAAAAATTTAATTTAAATAATACAAATCAAAATTTCACATCAAATTTTTTAACAATACTAAAATATGAAAAAAATCACCATAAAACAATTTCATAAATTAAATATTAATTTAGTGCATTCGTTAATAAAGAAAAGAAAATCTGTACGACAAGAGAGTTCACTATTTTTCCATTAACCAAGCTTCACATAACCCTCGCTCATAAAGATATTCTTCTTGACGGTTTGAAGCGTCTGTATTGGATTGGTACCTTCAGTCATTCACATGTTTTAGGTGCCATATCAAGAGTTTCCATATAACGTGAAGGGTAAATGTTTTTGTCGGAAGCGAAGGAAACTATTATTTTTAAATTATATTTTCAATCTAACTCATTATATAGTTACAAAGTTTCAAGAGTATGTATATAAATTCTTCGTAGAGTGAGTACCATATTTCATATTTTTGGTAGATGCATATTGAGATAATAGACGAGAAAAGAAAATGCCTTTTTTTAAATTCTATATTCAATAGATATTTATAGATAAAAATATGATTAAATTTTTTTTTTTTTTTTAAACTCATAACTTTTTTTTAACTTATTAAATTAATATTTAATTATTTTATTTATGATATCTCATTTAAATTTAAATTAATGATTATTCTCTACTTAATTTAATCTCTCTTGCTATATTGTTGTCCTAATTAATTCTAGGTTTTTTTTTGTTTTTATCATTTCCATAAGACTTTACCCATTAGATTTTACTGAGAGGAACTCATATTTCTGAGTAAAAGTATTTCCTTCATATATCCTTTTTTCCTGGTTGACAAAGAGAAACAAAGTTTTACTTGTATTTTTCTTGGGTGCATCCAAATAAAAAGATGGTTAGAAATTTTAAAGAGGAGTCTTTCCATTAGCCACTCATTCCATTTTCATGTTTTCAATTAAATAAAATTAATATTCTAATCATTAATATTAAAAAATTTTGACACCTGGTAAATAAGAAGACAAGACTGGGATATATATGTAACTAGGATGGATAATCATCCCTTTACATCGCCTCATTTCCTCTTTTATGGGTGAATCATAACCCTTTATGTGATTTTTCTCAACCAACATTGAATCTTTTATTAAAATTCAAGTTTTTTATTAAAATTCAAGTATTAATTACCAGTAATGAAATTTACGAATTTTAAATCATGATATGTAAGCAATATGATAATAAGTACTTAGAAAAGTTTTAGTATACTACATACCATGGTTAAATAGTATAATTGTATTTAAAAATATTGTGCACTAAATCATATTTTATATTCTATTAAATATTAATGATTTTATACATAAAAAATCCATTTTTTTGTGTTTTAGATAGTTACATTATATTAAATACATAATAATCTAATTAAAATAATATGTAAACCCAAACTCATTGCTAATACATAATAATCTAATTAAAATAATATGTAAACCCAACTCAATTGCCAGCTATTTAGTTGAATTAAACTTTTCAAATCTATTTAGTTGAATTAAACTTTTCAAATCTAACTAACTTGCAATTAAACCGTTCACATATATATGTATATTGTTAAAATATTAATTTAATTTAATTATAAGAATATTAAAATTAATATTTTATATGTGTTGAGGTTATCAATATATTGATTGCAATTATACATTGTTATTGGTGGACTAGAGGAACGATGGCGGTATAGGGTTTTTGTTAGACTTTGCAATGACAGACCTGCTCAGACCACAATGCCTCTGCAACAACTCATCAACAACACTGGAAATAATATATGACAACGAATAGAGTACTCGTCATGGATAACCTCTAGGCGGAGGACATGGTGCTTCCCCCAAATGATTAGGGAAAACCTCAGATGAAAACGAGAAATGACAGGAAGAAGCCACATGAAGAAGCGGAAACAAATCATAATGCACAAACAGATAACACAGGAAGGGATGAGGTTCCTAAAGCAACCTCGGCAACCTGCAAACCTGTTGCAGGAGAAAGACCAAAGATTGAACTACCAAGTCAAAGAATCAACACCCAAATCTAGTACATGAAGGATCATGCTTTAATAGGGAAATTTATAGGCTTCTGGCCCACAGAGAAAGCCCTACCTGGTTGGATTGCAGCAAAATGGAAACCAAAAGGGCACATCACCTTGCAGCTGGGACCAAAGGGCTTCTTCACAGTAGTCTTCCACTGTATAGAGGAGCGGAATAGAGTAATCGATGGAGGACCCTACTTCTTCAATGCAGCTGGTCTTTACATGAGAGACTGGATTGAGAGATTCAACCGAACAAAGAGGATCTAAGCTAGGCACCAGTCTGGATCCATATTTACTCCCTGCCTCTAGAGTATTGGAATGAAGATTCACTAAAAGATATTGGAAATGGACTGGGGGAGTTCATTAAAATTCCGGAGGAGACAAAACTCAAAAGATATACTTCCTACGCCCGCATTTGTGTCTATATGCATCTAAACAAAGCTCTTCCGGATGCAGTAAGTCTATATCATGATGATTTTGAGTGGATTCAATCAATAGATTATGAACATGTTCCATTCAGATGCAGAAAATGTCATGCCCTTGGCCATCTCTTTTGTGATTGCCCACTAAATGTGAAACCCCCAACTTATACCTCCTCAGAAAACCTAATTCTAAAGGTTTCACCAAGGTAAACAATCGTAAAAAGAACAAAAAAAAACCTGCATCAAACCCTAAAAAGCCTTCTGCCAACATCTCAATGCCATCCACCAGCAACAACTTTGATATCTTATCTCACCCTGATCCGACAGCCACTGAGTCCCCCTTACCTTCTGAGGAGCCTCTCAAGGCAACCTCTAAGGTCAACCCCATAGGCTCAGGGCAAACTTAAAAGACCTCGCATTCCATAGATTTCACCACCTCCACGCCCAGTCTGACTTCGATTGGGAAACCTCATGGCATGGATATAGACATTTTTCAGCAAGAGACCACTGTTGCAACAGACTTCGCGGCGGAAGGTAGTGAAGCCAAGCATATGGAAGAAGAGCCTAAAAGTATAGACATAGGAGATCTCGACATATTTGGACTGGAACAAGCTTGAAGGAAAAAAGAATTTAACAAGATCCCAGAAAGACAACTAGAAAGCTTGGAAGTCATCCTTTCCAGAGCACATCAGCAAAGATCTCTAGGTATTCAAGCGAGAAGTCAATGGGATGGAAAAAAAATTCCTAAAGAAAATAAAAAATGAGGGAGAAAGACAAACCTCCAAAGAACCATCTGTATTGGGGAAATGCTGGTGGAATCAGGAAGATATTCCAAACTTACAAAGTATTATAGTCCCCTACCCAATAATGAAACATGAAGCTCACATCCTGGAATATAGGAGGGCTAAACAGCCTTGGGAAATACAAAATGATAAAAAAGATAATTCAACAGGAGAAACCTCAAATATTCTTCATGCAAGAAACAAAATGTAATTCTACCACACTTGGCTGAACTCTCGCCAAAGCATGGCCAGGCAGTCAAGTAGTAGTAGCAGATGCCTTAGGAGCTTCAGGAGGACTAGCAGTAGCATGGGATGAACAAGCTATCATGCTTACTAATATCCATGCGAGTCATCATTTCATTCAATCCACTTTTCATATAATAGGGACAAATGTGCATGGTCACCTCACCAATGTCTACTTCCCCCAGGAAGCAGTGCATAAGATAGCCATTTTGAATAAATTAACTCTGATCAATTCCACCAGAATTCATCCACTCTGGATTACAGGAGGAGACTTCAATATGATTACTAAACTGGAAGAAAAAAGAGGAGGCAGGAATAAATTGGGTAGTGAAAGTATCCATTTAAATAATTTCATACAAAATAACTGGCTTATAGATATGTCATTCAATAATGGTATCTACACATGGAATAATAGAAGAACTGGCACCCAACAAATCGCCTCCCGACTGGATAGATTTCTGCTTTCAGATAATGCCATCCATCTTGGAGGAGATCTTTTAGTCTCGATCTTACCTCTTTCTGGCTCAGATCATTGGCCTATTTCGCTCCAATGGCAAAGACCTCGGAACAACACTCGGAGACATTTTCGCTTTGAAGCTTTCTGGCTAACGCATCCAGACTTCAACAACCTGACACATATAGCTTGGAAAAACTTCAGTCTCCCGGAAGGTTCCAAAATGTATCAATTCCAACAAAAGCTCAAACATCTCAAAAAGAACATCAAGCAATGGAATCAACTGACCTTGGCAGTATCTTCCAAGCTCAGAATGCTCTAGCTTAGGAAATAAAAAGAATCCAGTAGACAATTATCATTGAAGGAAGAACTGAAGCCCTCTCAGAGTAGGAAAAGCTCCTTCAGATACAAATAGCAGAAAGAGAAAAGGAATAGGAGATACTCTGGAAGCAAAAATCTAGAGTTAGATGGCTTAAGGAGGGAGAGAGAAATACAAAATTTTTTCACCGCACCACCATATAGAGAAGAATGCACAATAATATCACTCATATTCAGAATTAGTAAGGAGTACGCTTGGAAAACCATGAGGACATAGAATAAGAGCTTCTTACATATTTCAAACAAGTGCATAAAGAACCACAAGTCGACCGACAGCCAGCTATAGAGAAGATTATACAGAAAATTTTGAAAACTATAAAAAAAGGACACAATAGCTCGTCCTTTGTCTGATATCTCTACAGGAAGTCGAGTCTGCTATGTGATAGCTCAAGGAAGGAAAGGCACCTAGTCTAGATGGTTTTATCTCAAATTTCTTTCACTTTCTGGGATCTCATTAAAGAGTAGGTTTGGCAG
>APFE030842680.1:50963-80843 GCA_000404065.3 Pinus taeda | reverse complement strand
CCTTACATTATTATTGTTATGTAGGCTTTGATTATGTTATGACCCCTTAGACTCTTATATATAGAGAGGAGGTCTTTTCATTTGAATCATCCAAGAATTGTTCATTTATGTAATGTAAATTAGGGTTCCCCCTCGAAGAGGCTGAATTCTAAGGCGTTGATCTATCTTTTCTATCTTTTCTTGAGCTGGTTTCATAACATTTGGTATCAGAGCTTTGGATTCTAGGGTTTCGCTGCTCCAACAGGTCATCGTGGCATTTTCGCTATAAATTTTTTTCTGCGATGTTTCAAAAGTCGAAAAAAAAAACCCATTTGAGAAGACATCGCTCTGAATCTCGAGTCCGAATTTCAGAGCTTTTTGTGCTATATTTTCGGAGATATGATCTGAGGAAGTTGGTCCTTTTGCAAAATCCTGAATTACATTCAAAACAGGTGACCTGGGGAAAAGCATCATAACTTTCTCTCTGAGCATCAGATTGAAATTTCATAAGAAGTAAAAGAAAGAGGACAGACTGTAGTTTCTTGTATATATTTTTCAGAGCCAAGGTCAAAACAGGGACACATGGCACGTCGTACAACTTCGCTCTACTGAATTAGTCTATAATTAGGTCACTGTGGGAGATTTGGCATAACTCTTCATTGGAGAATCCAATTGGGGTCAGACTAGTGGCATTGGAAAGAGGACACAGAGGACTACTACAGGTTGTAGTTTTAGAGCTTAAAGATTTGTAAGTACAGAGTTACAGTCATTTCAAGATCGTGCTCCTAAAATCAAGAAAAATCAAGATGAGGAAGTTTGATGGCAAGGATCCGGTAAATTGGATATGTCAGATGGAGCAATATTTTGATCTACATGGGTGGTGTACCACTGTTACAAAAAGGTATGTATTGCATCTTCATTATTTAGAACCGGATCAATTTTTTATGTATAAAGGGCTTTGTTTCTCGCTAAAAAACTTGTTACAATGTCCAATTTCACGGAGGAAATTGATAGCACATTATGAGGATACAAAGAGCAACACCTTCTTTAGAGCAACACCACAACAATTGGAAAGAGTAAAAGGGCTTTGTGACATATTGGAAAGCAAAATTATGAAGCATATCCTTCACAACTATAAAGATGGAAGTGTTGTTTCTCCTAGCCTTCCACAACCTACAAGGGTTACACCACAACAATTGGAAGAAAAAAGAGAAAAAGGGCTTTGTTACAATTGTGATAGCAAATGCACTAAAGGTCATAAGTGTGTTGAGAAGAAATTATTTTACATAAAATATGAAGAGGAGGAAGAAAAGGATCAAGAAACATCAAAAGAAGAGGATATACACCAGGACCCCACCCTAGAGAAAGAAGAAATGAATCAGACCATATATTGTAAAGCATTGGCAAGAATTACAGCTCCTCAAACTCTCAAGATAGAATGGCATATCAGGAAGAAGAACATGCAAGAAGTGAAAGATCACATTGAGAAAGAAGAAATGAATCCAACCATATCTTGTAATTCATTGGTCGAAATTACCACTCCTCAAACTATCAAGATAGAAGGACATATCAAGAAGAAAAATGTTCAAGTGAAAGATCACATCGAGCATCAACAACAAGTTCTCCAACTTTTAAAGGATAATGCCACTTCGGTGCAAATTCAAATGAAACAACAGGTAGATCAACATCGTAGTGAAAAATGTTTTGATGTAGGTGATTGGGTATTTTTACTGCTACATCTCAAGCAAGCTATATATGATAAGGAAATGTTGACAATACTACATGCACTTGTAAAATGGCGACCTTACCAAATGGGAAGACTCTTTAAGCATGAGGATGTGGAAGCATTTTTTTGTGCTATTTATATTATCCAGCCAGGTTGGATAAATGAAGCAAGGGATGAATGGAAGAAGGACGAAGAAGTATGGCCACTTATTCAAAAGTTGCAAAATATCCCAATTCAAACAATATTGCTAGAAATTGAAGAGGAAGGAAAAATCATATTGGAACCTGGAGCATTCACAGAAACAAAAACCCGACAGCTACGAAATCAATCAATTTCAGAGTATCTCATCAAGTGGAAAAACTTACCCGGTGAAGATTCCACATGGGAGGATAAGAATTTTATACAAAAGCATCAAGAACTACTCAAGCGTTGAGGACAATTCTTTTTGAAGGAGAGGGGCATGTTAGGCCCCTATACTACTAGTGTAACCCCTTATTATTATTAGTACAACCCACTTATTATAATGATGTACCCATGTAGTGCCCATATTGTTACTATTATGACCCATAGAAGCCCATTATTGTTATTATTGTGCCCTTACATTATTATTGCTATGTCGCTCTGATTATGTTATGACCCCTTAGACTCCTATATATATAAAGGAGGTCTTTTCATTTGTATCATCCAAGAATTGTTCATTTATGTAATGTAAAGGAGGTTGCCCCCTCGAAGAGGATGAATTTTAAGGTGTTGATCTATCTTTTCTATCTTTTCTTGAGCTGGTTTAATAACATTCTGGAATTCATGCTTGTAGTACGACATGCCTTGGACAATAACAACCATGCTAAATGAAATTTGTTGCATTGCCTTTCCCAGCAGGCTTTTCATCACCCAATAGAGGTAGAGGGTTTTCTTGAATTGAGTGATTCTTCCTCTAGTATTTCAATGATCCAGGATGAGGACTCCCCAATCCTCCAATTATGTGTTTGTCTCACTCTCCTGTGTCACTTTTTCTTCCCAGTGATCTAACATCTTGTGGATTTTTTCATTGGTTTCCTCTTGGTATGCAGTTGTCGCTTTACTAATTAATTTTTCAATAGACTTCATGCTCCTTCGGTCATCTAACAGACCTTGTTCCATGTCTTTCCTAGTCGTGTGAGGCTTCTTGTTGCGTCCTTGACTTTTTGTAGGGCGTGCCATGGTCTCTCTGGCCCAATCCTATACAATGCAACAAACTGCATTCCAATTACATTTCATCGTATTGCAATAAGGTTCATGAACACAAGTGGTAGGATTACAATGCTCTTACCTGCTAGCATCATATCGCCCCCTATCACTTACAATTCCCTGTCCATCATTGTCACAGGTGGTTTCCCCAAGGAGGACCAGCTCAAGACCTGCATGTTATGAAGAATTTGGTATCTACGGATAAATACTAATTCCCTAGATAAGAATCCATATCTAGAACAACATTTTAAAGCACTTTAACATTTTTCTATAAACAATAGATAAGACAAAGAGAATGAGAGGATCTATTTGTACTTTTTCTTTCCTCTTTCCTCCTTTGTGTCGGTCTTGTCACTCCTTCCCATACTTAACATGCTTGAGGAGTAACTATAAAAATCAACAGAAGACAAAGAACCAATCCAAGTGAAAGATCTATTGCTTACAAGTAAATGGAATCAGATACATTCACACATATATGAATCACATATCAAGATAAGCATATGTAAAGAGGTGTAAATACTTTATTGAATAGCAGGAAGAATTACAACCATGGAGCCTGATTTGAAGTCACTCCTCCAACTTTGGTTCCATCCACATCACATCATAAGCATCGTAATCCGGGAACATAATGACACTTACAATAGTCTCAATTCTCAAACTAACATTATCTCCTTATAATTCATCAAAGTCTAGCCCCTGATCACTTAGATGAGTATTCAATTTACAAGAAGATGGAGGAGGTTGTGTAATCAATTAAGGTATTGAATGGCCTTCCATACTTAGAATTAGTTCCATGGAGGAATGGATGAGAGGATAAGAGGTATCGTAACTCATTCCTCATCCATTTTCGAGCTCATAAGAGATGATAAGTGTGGGAATCTTCAAGTAGGCTCTAGAAGATAATAGTATTCCCTAAACCCTATGTGAATTTCTCTCAAACTTGTCAAGCACAGGTCAAAGAGGGCCTAAATGCTCTGTAGATCACCTTGGCATGGACTTAACTGCTCCGCAGCACACCCTTACATGGGCCTACCTGCGCTAGTCCCTCTAGAGGTCATTTCAGGATGTCTTCAAGCCATGAAACTATCTAGGAAGGAGGCATTCAAAAGGTTGACTTGTTTAGGGTATGTAGCAACTGAAATTAGGGTTTGATGAGCCCTAAAACACTGATCTGGATGATGGGAGTGATGTGCCCAAATGGATCTGTAACAGCTGCCCCCTAAAGCATGATGTCAAAAATGTTAATATCGAGTGATATGCTTTACAATGTGATTAGGAGGTTCTGAAGTGGTTGGTGACCTACCTCGATTAGAATACATAATATCATGATATTTTGATTTTTTCTCATGAAATGCTGAGGGAAGGCATACCCATGCTTAGCATATAAACTTTCATTACAAGTACATAGACAGTCATCTACAGATATAGACCCATGATGAGAATGACCATCAATGTAAAGCCATTATACAGATGTTTTGGTACATTTCCTGAAATTGCAGCCTGGATGGATGAAACTAGATCTGGGGTCTTCTATCTCGTTCGATCATTCACTCAAGTATGAGTCTAACCATGTGAATATGTGATCTGAATTTGAACATGGGAAGACACCATCTGATTACTAGCCACTGATGTAAGCCATTAGCAGACACGAGAGAAATCACCGATAATGATAGTGATCCTCAAGGTACTACAATACATTCTGCATGGTATGAATGGATGTTTTAATTTTGAACACCATACAAAATCTTTCGGTCCAAGGCTAGTGATGTCAACCTATTGTCGGAAGTGAGAAACTTGCCATTGATGCATGCAAGCCTCAAGGTACTAAAAGGGTGTTTCTAAGTCAACTTCTTGGATAATATGTTGATTTTGACAAGAAGCGACTCATCACAGGAGGGCCTTAACGTATCCCACATCAACCACACGAAATGAGTGTAATGATTTTAGAGATGGAATTTGAATAACGACACAAGGTTTAGGAATGGTGGTCATGAAAATGAAGGTTTATGATTATTGCAAAGGATGAATTTTAACTGAGTGACTTCTCTTAAACATGTCAGTGACACTGAAATGAATTGGTAGCATTGACCCAAAACAAAGTGATGGATGGTATGATAGACCAATGGCACAATAACCATCAAGCTGATAACCCAACCCAAATAGTCATAGTGATGAAGTGAAAGTGTCATGTTCAAGAGCGACCTACTACCAAAAGTGGTTTACCCCTTTTCCCAATTTCCCCAGTTATTGCTAACCAATACCTCTTTATTTTTATCAAGGTTGAGGAGGATAACATATTATTGTTGTATAATTTAACCCTTCGGGTGAAACTCAGTCTTGTCATGATCGACAAGTTTGTCGCTATTTGATCTTATAACGAGTTTAACGACAAAGATAACTCGTTTATTTTCATGTTTAAAGAGTTTGAAAAGGGATAAAAAGAAAACTCCACAAGTTCTTTTTCGTAGATTTGTCTCTCAAGCCCAAAAAAGCGTAAAAGAATACGAGAGCAAACCTATTGACCATGTTCGGTCAACATATTCCTTTTTCGTAAATAATCTATCTCAGCCTGAAAAAGAGTTAAACTTATACTTAGTAGATGTCATTTGCAATCCTTTAACGAGCTGAAAAGGACAAGTGCTCAACAAACTTTTCATATTTAGAGAGTCTAAAAAGAGCTTAAAGAGGACTCCAAGGGGGTTCCTTTTTTGATGTTTAACAGAGCTCAAAAAAGAGATAAAATTATGCTCTGTGGTCAAAGATACAATCTACAATTGAGCATATCAAATTCTATAAGTTAGTTGTAAAACCTGCTGAAAACATGACCAAATGGATTAAAAATACCTGTTTCATGAGTAAAAATAGGTAAATACTAAAGTTTATTCTATTAATGAACATGACATAAACATAAAACAAGTATTTACCATGTCATTTTTACCATTTCGTATTTACCGTTCAGTTTTGAGCTCTGGGATAGTTTTTTACCTCAAAATTTAGCAGTTGATTGTGAGAGATTATGTGCACTATTTCTTGTGTCTTCTAGACCAGGTAGGAGATCTACCCATCCTATTTCCTTTTGTGGCATTATTTTATTGTTTCATGTAAGTTTTAGGGTTTTTTGGGGCCTCTAGGGTTAGATTTTTTCGCCTTGGGATCAGTGCAGGCTTGCATGTCAAAAATTGCGCTAAAGAGCACCCAGATAAAAGGTTTCTTGCTATGCAGTGCATTGTCTCCTTACCTGGGTTGTGTTGGACAAGTTTCCCAAACTTGTTTCACTTGTTTTCTCCAAAATTTGTCTTGTTTTTTGCATGGAAAGGATCCTAATTAAGCTTATGGTTTGATTTTAGGCTTTCCTCGGATCAGAATGTCTATTACTTGGAAAGAAAGAGAGCATGAAGAACAAGACATGATTTCCCTAAACAATCTGCATATAGTTGAGGCCCCCAAAAATTGTGGGTTGCTCAAATACTTTAGGTTGTCTGGAATGAGGCAACAAATAGAACTATTGCAGTTCCTAGTTCATGCATGGGATCTGATAGATCAAGCTCTTTACATAGGGGACAAAGTGGTCCCTATTATTATTGATGATGTTTAATTTCTTACTAGACTATTGAGGCGAGGTGCCCCCATCTCACTTTTAAGATTTGCTTGTGGAGGTGAATCGGTGAGGGATTACATTCGACAGTTTTGTCAGCCAAGTACACAGCCTAGCAAGGATGGGAAAATAAACATCAGGGATGTAAGTGATTTTCCTTTGATAACTATCCTTTTCACTATCGCAAAGTTGGCTGGCAGTGGAACACTTCATCTAGCGAGGATATCACATATGTAGTATGCACTAGAGTGTCTTGAGCCAACAATATTCAACTGGTGTGATGCTATGCTTTCCTCACTGGAATAAAAACTGAGAAACATAAAAATTGGAAAGATGAATAATTTTAGCTATGGTTCGATCTTAATCAATTTTTCCTTAGAAATAATTCCATTTATGCGACCAAAACATGTAACACTGAGTGTAGATGGTCCTAGAGATCCACGGATGCATAGGTGGGTTGAATTGATGGCTAGACATGCAAGTTAGTAAACAATCATTTTTTCCACTGCATTCTTCAGTTGGCTCGATTGACAACACATTGTCGTCAACGAGCATCCATACTCAGTGATGGATTTTCGTGGAGATCCAGATTTGATTTTACTAGTGGGCGCTCAATAGGGTGCTATAGGTAAATTGCTTGACCAAGTGTTTCTGATTTTTTAAGTTTCTATATGTTTTTGTGTTTTGATATTCCAAGACTAAACTAAAATCATTCTCATGCATGCAAATGTGGGTATTGTTTGACTTATGAGGCACCAATAGGAGGCAGGTGGGCCAACGAGGAGAAACATTGGGAGAGCAGTTCACTAGGATTTGGATTTGGCCGAGACCTTGGCAGAATTGTAGGATCATGTGGAGGGATTAACCCTTGGTATTCGAGATGTCCAGATTGAGGAGTTACCTATGAGGCTGTAGCACCATACTATTGGTGTTCCAGGCCATTGGATGTGGCTCTTGTGCATGATAGCTTAGGCTGTGACCTGTTATCATGAGCATCACTAGGTCTACATAAGATGTTTTTGCATGCATTTAGAGTTTTTAGGTCAGATGACCAAACATGTCTTGGACACAAATTTTGTAAAAACTTTTAAAACATCTATCTATTTTTACTTTCATAGTTTCTATATGTATGGCTATATTCAATCCTATTCAATAAAGGATTTGAATTTAAAATTTACTTTTACTTGTGTCACAAATGTCTTTTTAACACATAGTTTGCTAATGTGTTGGTTAATGTGTTAAAGTTTCTGAAAATATGTTGATATTTAATGTACTTAAAATGTATTTTCAAAAGATGAACTCTAAGGAACATAAAAAGAATTGTTAGATTTTAGATAGTATAAATGTTTGTTGGATGTAGTACAATGAGTTGTGAATCCAGCCTAATGATGATTCGGTGGATGCCAAGTGAAATGGAATCAGAGAGAAGTTCAATCAATGCGCTATACATAGTGATATTATTTGTCAGTCGAACGATACAAATCCCTTGAAAAACCACTAGCGATAATGGCCCATGGTGTAGAAGATAGGTTCTTCGTACTACGACTAGCACCATCGGCGTAACCAATAAATGGTTCCAAAGGTTCCAACATATGCAACAAATGCAAACTGGATTACTTAACGACATAAAAACTCTAAAAGACACACTGACACACACACATGCAATTAAATCATATATGCAATGATTTTTCCTACACCCAATTAACCATAGTGATGTTTGAGATACAGCCCATTCCGGGGCTGTGACAATGGAATTCCATCATAATCCACCAACATGTAGATACCTTTTGCCAAAACACGCTTGACAATATAAGGACCCATAAAAAACAATTCAAATTTTCCTGCTCCTAGTTTATCAAGTTCCTAATCATAAAGCAAGAGCAAGTCTCCTTCTGAGAAAACATAAGGCTTGAAATTTTTGGTATACTGTGCCTTTATTCATTTCTTATGCCCTTCGTTAGCCATTACGACTTCATGACAGGTTTCATCCAAATGGTTAAGTTCCAAGAAACACGATTCATCTTGAGAAGTGTCGGGTAATAGGTCAATTGTGAGTTTGAGAGATGAAATTTCACATTGTATCGGCAAGAGTTCCTCCGGACCATACACCAATTGAAAGGGTGAGAATCCAGTTGAATTTCTCACTGAGGTTCAATATGCCCACAAGGAAAAGTACAAGATTAAATGCCTGTTTCATTTATGAACCCCTATCATTCTTTTAGGACTTGGTTGATGGCCTCAACTTGTCCATTCACTTGCAGATAATAATGGGTAGAACTATCATGTGAAAGTCCTAACTTAGGAGTCAACTCAACCATCATGTGATTACGAAAATGCGATGTATGATCTATAACTATAGCCTGTGGTACACCAAACCAGGCAACCACCTAGTTGAAAAAGAAAAGAGCAGTCGTTTTCCCACTGATGTTTAATGTCGACATCGCCTTGGCCCATTTGGTAGAATAGTCAACGAAGACTATAATGTACACATGCCCCCTGGCTGAGGTGGGGTTACATGTCATGAAGTCAATGCCTCATTTTGCGAATGGTCCAAAAGTGACGATAGGATGCAATGGTGCATGTGGCAATCTAGCTCTACGGTCATAGATTTGGCATGTGTGACAACTTCTGATGGCAATTATGTAATCTTTGAATATACTAGTCTAGAAGTAACCCACACAAAGAATTCTCTACGTAGTAACATAACCAGATGGAAATCATTCAAAACTTTCTTGGTTTCCTCATCAGTGAGGCACCTTCGTAAAATCATATCGATACCACGAAGATACAGAGTTTCGCCAACGATTAGATAATCAATGGCTTGGTATTAGATACGTCATTGTTGAGAGCGAGAGGTACCTAGCCGGAAAGTTTGGGTCTGGAGATAATCAGTATATCTTCATACCACGTGTTAGATGATGAAATCAGGAACAAAGACTCATCTAGAATTTGATGGTTCTAATGTTGAATCGATAGAAGTCGATGGAAGGTCACAAAGTATCACAGCAAAAGCTAGAGATTTGTTTGATTTGGATTTGATGAATTCCAGATCAAACTCTTGGAAAATGAATATCCATTTTGAGTATTTCCCCTCCAGTAATTGACATGACAAAATATATGTCATAAGATTGCAATATGAAATGGCAATGGTCTTTCGGAGCAGGATATAGTGGCGAAATCTCTGTACATCTTGAACAACTACCAAAGCAAGTTTCTCTACATAAGAGTGCTTACTTTCTGTATCATTGAGATTGTGGCTCAAATAATATATCGGATGATCAATCCCATCTTCCTCTTGGACAAAAACCATCCCAATGGTTGTATTTACAGTGGCGAGATACAGGAATTAGTCGTTTTGATAATTCGGGGAATACATCAATGAGGATCTAATCAAGGTATCTTTAAGAGCATCAAAGGAATCTTTTGCAACCTAATCCCGATGGAAGGGTATCCCCTTTTTCAATAAACAAGTAAATCCTTTAGCCATTTCAACATAAATCAGAATTAACCTCCTCATAAAGTTAGCCTTCCCTTGGAGTCTCTGTAACTTTAGTAGATTAGAAGGTGGAGGCAAATCAAGGATTGCCTGAACCTTAAGTGAATCGAGTCAAATTCCCTCCTTAGACACTATGAAACCAACAAAATTACCAGAACCAACACAAAACACACATTTGTGTGGATTGAGTCATATTTTGTAGTGTTGGCACTGTAAAATATAGCTCTCAAGTGTTGCGGGTGATCAGACCGCTTTTGTGAACAAGCAGGTAAATTGTCAAGGTATGGTTGAAAATTTTGTTTGATGTCATGGAAGGTATAACTCATTTCCCTATGAAATGTTGCCCCTGTATTGTTCAAATCAAATGGGATTTTCCAATAAGAGAATGTGCCCCATGGACAAATAAAAACAGTTTACGATTCATCCTCTAGGCGGATATTGATATGATTATAGCTAGAAAATCCATCCATAAATTAAAATATTTCCCATGCAGTGTATTCATCAATAATCTAGTCAACAAAGGGTGTGGGATAATTTTTTTTTGAACAAGCCTGATTAACATCCCTATAATCGATGCATACTTGTATTGTCCCTTGTTTCTTCATGACAAGAACCATATTGGAAACCCAGTCAGTAATGGGAACAACGTAAATGGAACTAGCATGCAAACAAATTTCAAGTTCTACTTTAATGGCAGTAGGCTTCTTTGGATGAATGGTTTGGAGGCACTGTCATACTAGTTTGACATCAGGATACATTTTGATTTCATGTTCAACTATACTAGAGTCAATTCCTGGCATCTCTTCATATGACCATGCAAATATATCTCAAAATTCACAAAAGAGAGCACAAAAAATATCAAGTTCTAATGGAGAACAAGATTTGCCAACATGAATGTTTTCTACAATGTTAGTTTTGGTCGAAATATTGATAGAAATAGTCTCTTCAATATTTGACAGGTTTCGCTTGGAACCTACTGTATCTATGAAAATAGAATTCAAAAGGAAATGGACAACCGAAGGGTGATTAAGTTTGTTTGAATAATCTTCGATGTGATCTCAAAGATGGGAATGATGATGATAATCCTCCCATGATTCTCCTTCAATCATCATTGATTGGACGATTCCTTCATCAGTAGAAAATATACGTGAAAAAGGATCAAAAGAAGTACCAAATTCTAATGAACGATATACCCATAGAATTGACGAAAATGGATATGGGTTCACCACGCAAGCCAAAAAAATTGATTGCTATGCAAGTTCAATAGTGCTTAGCAGCATGACTTCATTACTACTATCAACTTCAAAACTACTGGTAATCCTCCTTAATTGAGATGAAGTGGAAAATATCATGTTGCAAGTCTCAACTTTTTCCACTTCCACCAAATTTGAGGGTGGTGGTAGTGAAAATGTACCCATTAGGGAAGAGTCTTTAAAGAGACCTACACCAATATTTGGAGAGATAGCGGGGGTCCATGTACCAACCGAATGCTTCAAGTAACCTATGAACTAGAGGCGAAGAATGTGATTTGGTCAATAATTGTGATTCCACCTTTATGAGGAAATGCAATTATATGAAACTATGTTGAAATCACAGTAGACATGGCATAAACCCATGGTCTTCCTAGTAAAATGTTGTAGTCGAGGGGTCTGTCAACTACCTCAACTTCAAATGTTACCGTTTTGCCTTCTAGTTCAATTTGCATATTACTCAATATTGCATAAGGCATATATGTGTGACCGTCAAAAGATTTTAATGTTTTTGGTGAATGTGACAAAGGAAGTGGGCAAAGTTTTTCCCAGCAACTCATAGACATTATACAAGTAGATTCCCCCTTATCAATAATGGTTCGATGAACAAGTTTATTCAAGGAATTTACTTGAATCAGAAATGCTAATTGTGCTGGTAACTGTGGCATATAACCCACATGGTTGAAAAACACAAGATTGGAATCAGTTGGATCGATTCCACCAATTGCTGACAACAAAGCCTTCTTTTGGGGGGGACAGTTCTGAAGCACCTTGAGTGTACACATAGCAGAAGGTGACTGAACCAAATCTTCTACTAAATTATAATTTTGTGCACCTCGAGCTTGAGGGTTAAATTTCGATTTGTGTACAACTCCCTTAGGTGGTTTATTGTTAACTTTGGTGTAATAGGTGGTGGAATAGGATCATTCGAAGTATTAGTTGAAGGGTTAGGTCAATCAGCTCGGTTATTCAATGATGACAGTTGATTTCCATAATGTCTACTTCATGTTGATACCAAAATATCATCTTTCGACTTAGAGGCAGATAGCGTAAGCACATGGGAAGTGGAAGCTTGGTCTGTAGCAACCATATTTGTCTCTAGTTTGGGAAAAGGATCAGTCAATACCACAGATGTATGAGAAGTCTTTAAAAGCTTTGAGAGTTCAAAGTGGTGTGGACAATATTGTATAAAATGCTCATCATTATAGATCAAACATGGGTAATGAGGTTTCCTAGCTGAAGAAGAGGAATCAGATGATTTCTCTTAAGGGGAGTTATTTTGTTTCTTATTGTTTTGCCTCTTTTTCTTACCTACTAGTTTCTTTTCATTCTTTCCCTTGTCCGATGACACAACATTCATTTCGAAAGTAAGAGTGTTATTAAGTGCATTCGTAGTTCGATTTTTAATGGCAAGTGTTTGACCGTAAGGTCTACCTGCCATTTGTGTGCTTGAAGAACCAATCACACCGTAACTAGCATGAGACTCTTTACTCGATGGTGGAGGAGGAATACTGAAAGCTAGTCGGGGTGCAATCAGGATCTTGTCATAGAGTGTGTCGGACTATGTATAAATCAAGTCTAAATATTGAGCATGAGTAATTACTTTATCTTTAGTGACAACTCCACCTTTCGCCACATCCTTAGTGGTAGATGGCAACAAGGATTTTATGCACCAATCAGCCAAAAGCTTATTAGGAACAAAAGTTTTAACCATTGGATGACGATGATGCCACTCATGAAGAATATGATCAAAGATATGAGTAGCAATAGTCTATTTAAAGTTGGTTAATAGTTTTTTTCTTGTCTCATATCGTATGGGTAACTCGAAGTGGGTTAAAAACGTGGTAGCTAAGGTAGTGAAGGTATCGAAAGAAGCTCATGGTAACTTGATGTACCACTTCACAGTCAAAACAATAAGCATTCTCTGGAAAGGATGAAGTCTAACCGAATCATCATTCAAGGAGTTTGATGAACACCATAAATGAAAATTCATGACATGGTTTGATGGGTTTTCTCCAGGATTTCCATTGAATTTCAAAATATCGGTAGGTAACTTATGAGGAATCACCAACCACCAAGGTGCATAAAGAATTGGGTCATTGGTGAGCTGATTTAGATATGGTAACTCAAGTATCGCAATGAAAGGAAACTATCTATTGAGGTCAGGTTGATCATATCCAGGGTAAGATGGAATCGCCTAGGAAATGGGCCTTTGCATACCAGCATAAGGTATCTACTGCTGGTAACCTTGATATGGGTAACTTTGTTGAGAAAATCTGATGTAAGGTTGTTGTTGTTGTACACTAGAGTAAATTTGTTGTTGTCCAAACCTAGCATAAGCTTGTTGACCAGGGCCTGGATAAACTTGTTGCTGACCAAACGTGGCATGAGCTTGTTGGACAAGTCCATGTTGATGTTGGTATTGTTGGAATTGTTGTTGTTGATATTGGGGTTGCCAAGGCTATTGAAGGAACTGTTGGTGTTGTTGTTGGTACAATGGTTATTGATTTAACAGTTGTTGTTTCCCACCAATGTAAGGTTTACCAGGTTGTGAATACACTAAAATAGTGTTAGTCTGAGTCATTCCAGTAAATCGTAAACTAGCCTAAAGTTGTTGGACTCTAGACACAAGTGGTTGTTGTAAAACTACCTGAGAAGGCTAGATCTATATATCTAAACCTTGGGGGTCTGAGGTTGAAGGGCCAACTTACACAGGTTGTGATACAATAATTTGGGCTTGTGACTATAGCACAGTTGTAACAACAAGTGTTGTAGGTATGGATGAAACAAATTTCATAGGTTGTGATGGATACACAAGCCTAGGTTGAATGGGCATGGTTGGCTACCAAGGATAGATAGTCATTCCAAGCTGACCTAAAGATGACAACATACCGACATATGTTTGTCCCCCAAAATATGAAGGATAAGGAGAATATGCATATTTTTCTCCATATGGGGGTAGTCCAGTGTTAAGAGGATACATAGGAAAATAACTAAATGAACTAGCTTGATGAGAACTTGATGGGTCCAGCTGTTCGGTACCCGTAAATGAGGAACTAGATGAAATTCCAGTAGAGGACATTGGTGAATACCAAGGGTTAGAAGAAACACCTGAGTGGGTTCCCGATAAAGATTGGTAACCTAATGGTATGGACAGAACATCATACAAGTGTGACTTAGGTGTTGTAGTAAACATTGAAGAGGTTGCAACAGAAGATTCCTCCATAGCCATAATAGATGGTATGGTCTGGGATGTTGACTTTGCCATAGTCAAATGTCCAAATAATTTTCCTAACGAATCAACAAGTGTTTGAAGGTAATCAAGGTGAAAACGAGCAGTGAAATGAGGAGTATGAGGATAGAGATAAATTCTAGTTCCAAAATGGAATGGAGTTCTCAGTGATTCTACCTCAGGTTCCTCTTCTATTGAAGTCAAACCAAGTGCAATAATTTCACCATCCGTTCCTTAATAGATTTTTGTTTGTTGCTGAGCTAAAGAGGAGATCTCAACAGTTATGGATGTCCGATGATCTACCAGTCGATCTTCTTCTAGTAAAGTAACAACTTCTGATTGTTCCACCTCAAGATCCAAATGTTTTTGTAAACGAACAAGTTTTGGTTGGTCTTCGTGAATAACTTCTGGTTCAAAAGGAACTTTCGATTGAACAGTGATGGGTTCAGGATCCAGTTCTAGTTGAAAAGACTCAAGTTGTGAAGTAATTTGTTGTTGAACAACTTCAAATTGAGAATCAACTTTTTGTTGAACAACTTGGGTTACCGTTTCACTAGATTCAGTTCTAGTTTCCTCAGTTAATTGTGGAGATTCCATTTCAGTAACAAATGTACCAATAACTGTAGGAGTAACTGGGGCCACAACGCTTACTGGTATAGGTGTCTCTGGTAATTCAGATGAGTAACTAGACTCTTGTGATTTATTGGATCCAGTCAAACGAGACCACTTTGACCGAATAGGTGTAGCTTCGGGCGGTAAAGGCAGTTTACTCGCTGCTCTCCGTGAACGACGGGGTAAGGGTTGATTTTTCTCCACGATTGTTGATTGATTTTATTACAAAAAAGAAATAAACAAAAAGGTTTATGTTAGGAAAAATGTTTACCAAGCAACTGTGAACTGCAAAATACCTGCTGGCGAACTGAGAAGTATGGGCAAGCAATCTCCCCGAATGTTGTGTTTGGTGTATCACAGTGTACAAGGAGGCCAACTCGGTTACCTAAGGATGGATAGAAACCTAGTTTTTTCCTCCCATATATACCTGAAAGTACGTGGAGTCCCAATCCATATTATCATTGTCTAATGCAAAACCACATAGTGAGAGCATTCCCATATACTTTACGTATTGTAACACCACCCTATATACCCGAAGGTACGTGGAGAAGATATGATATACTCATGTATGTGGAACAAGATATCACACTCAGGATGTATTGTAGATAATTTAGTGACAACTGCTATGTTTTACAACACTGGAACACATCTCTAGCCTAGAACCTCTAAATGTTATTTGTTAGGTGACAATGCTCCATTAGGTAATTTGAGGTTAATTTTAAGTTGATCTTGACTAGGAATTTTCCTTTCAAGGTTCACCACCTGATGTATTTTCAATTCCTAGAATGCAAATAATATGATAAGAATTCTTTCCATTCAATTTAACAATGAAAATACTAGCTAGTAGGGATAAAGCAATTAGATTCTTGTAATCAAAGAGAAAAGAGCACAATCTAATGCAATTTCCCTAAACTATTCCTATGAGCACACACAAACTTTTTCAATGCATGATGCAAGTTTTTATTTTCAATTCCCTTAATGTTATTATGAACAAAAGGAAACTAACACACATACAATCAATCAATATTTTTACAAGAATGAAGACTTTATGGAAGTTTTGTTTCAAAGGAAAAGAAGACTTTTACGACACTTTCTTTCGAACAAAGATTAATCGAATATAATCTAACTTTGACGATGTATCGATAATGAAAAAGAAATCATTTAAGACATTTTAATCAATCAAGTCAATGTAGGGCTAGTAAAGGAGATACAATCTTGATTTCAGAGACATGACACTCATTAATCATTTAGCAAGCAATCAAATAGAAGAAATTTGGTAAAACACCCTATCCAAAGGTGGAAAACTGACCCAAGGAGGATCAGCGTAGCCCTGAATGGGAGATAGTGTGCCTCAGAGCACTATCCCTAAGCCAAGGGTGCTCTGCAGCGCATTGTGTCCCTCACCAGCTTGTGCTGGTGACAATAAGTCATTTCAAGAGGCTACTAAACACAATTTTTGACCAAAATTCACTTCAACAAGGCTGAAATACAATCATTGAAAGGTAGTAAGGTCTGTTAGAGTGCCCTAGGATGTGGATAAGCTACTTGGAATGACGATCATTCCCCAGTTGAGTCACGAATTTGCTATGAAGAATTTAGTATCTACAGATAAATACTAATTCCCTAGATAAGTAGCCATATCTAGAACAATAGTTTAAAGCACTTTAACCTTTTTCTATAAATAATAGATAAGACAACGAAAATGAGAGGACCTACTTGTACTTTCGCTTTCCTCTTGCCTCCTTTCTATCGGTCTTGTTGCTCCTTCCCGTACTTAACATGCTTGATAAGTACCTGTAAACATCAACAAAAGACAAAGAACCAATCAAAGAAAAATATTTATTGATTACAAGTAAATGGAATTAGCATCACATATCAAGATAAGCATATGGAAAAAAGTGTAAAAACTTTATTGAATAGCAGGAAGAATTACAACCATAAAGCCTAATTCGAAGTCACTCCTCCAGCTTTGTTTCCATCCACATCAAATCATAATCATGACAATCTAGAAGCATAACAATACTTACAATAGTCTGAATTCTCAAACTCCCATTATCTCCTTACAATTCATCAAAGTCCAACCCTTGATCACTTAGATGAGTGTTCAATTTATAAGAAGATGGAGGAGGTTTTGTCATCAATGAAAGTATTGAATGGCCTTCCATACTTATAATTAGTTCCATGGAGGAAGGGATGAGAGATAAGAGGTATCATAACTCATTCCTCATCCATTTTCGATCTCATAGGAGATGATAAGTGTGGGAATATTCTAGAAGGCTCTAAAGGATAAGAATATTCCCCAAACCTTATGTGAATTTCACTCAAACTCACCCAGCATAGGTCAAAGAGGTCCTAAGTGCTCTGTAGAGCACCTTGGCATGGACTTAACTACTCTAAATTGCACCCTTGTGTGGGCCTACCTGCGCTGGTCCCTCTAGAGTTCATTTTAGGATGTCTTCAGGCCATGAAGCTATCTAGGAAGGAGGCATTCAAAAGGTTGAATTTTTAGGGTATGTAGCAATTGAAAGTAGGGTTTGATTAGCCCTAAAACACTAATCTAGATGATGGTTGTGATGTGCCCAAATGGATCTTTAACACTGCACTAGCGGTTGTTCTTCGCCTTAAACGTCGCCTCTTAGCAACAATCCAACATGCATTGTCTCCACAATCCTAGGTTGGGAGGTGCATCCGTTTATAGGCTATCGACCTACCCATGCTAGTATACTCTTTTCTATCCACCCAATACTCAAAATGAGTACCCAACCCATGCATCCACCTATCCCTGAGCCCCGTGACGTTGCCATCCCCATCCCGCCTTCCATAAACAATTCTAATTCCCTGCCTATTTTCCCTCATTCCCAGATTTCTACGAACCCCCCTTCAACTATGCATGGTCATACTGCTGGGCTTACCTCACAAATTGTAGGTGAACTAGACGATGCTAAACCCATGGCCAAACTCCGCAGCTTAGCCAACAACACACATACATGCTTCCATACTAAGCCATTTGCCGAGCACCATCAAAATTTCCATACAGGAGAGCAGAATCTCAAAGCAAAGCGAAATGGAGAGGTTTCCTATCGGGTGCCATAGACAGATGTATAGGCCTACATATGCCACGAGCCAATGCCCCTTATGCTCCTTAGTTTTATAGTCCTTTCCCATAATTCCTTCCCTCTCCCTCAAATGAAACCTGAAGCAGGTCAACATTATGAGAGTAGTTAGATAACTAATAACATACCCATAATCCTTCATGTTTAGTGGATGGAAGTGCTCCTGATCATTGCTCCACTGAGCTAGCCCGCTGCACTAGTCTCCTTGCCCACATTCCCTCTGATACTCACCACCCTTCTCTCTAGAGAAAATATAAAACTCAAAACCTCTCTTGCTCTCACTACCACCTTTCCCATATAAAGTACTCACCATTATGCAAGGGGCCACCACACCCATCGCCTCAAACGTGTCGGGGGTGGTGGGTCTGCACATTGGAGTACACCCCATTAAACCTAATTTAAATTAGTAATCTGTCAGCTTGCACCCTAATCAGGGCCTAGGCCTACTGAACGGCCATGTTGAAGGATTTATCCAGGGTCTGATACCTTTCATCCCAGGGTTGAATTGGCCATATTTTTTCCACATGGTCATTTTGGTGCTTACATCCCCAATTGACTAGGAGGTTCTCTGCTTTATTTCCTTCTCTTCTGACATGATTGACCATGATGTGATAACACTTATGAATAAACTCTCCCATTTCTTAGATGAGTCTAGCAGTTTTCTAGCTGTGGATGAGCTTATCCCATTTGGTTCCATGGTTTAGTTTTGTCAGCATGTTAATGACCAAGCTGGAGTCTCCCTCCACAACTAGATTTTTGTATCCCATTCAGATTTCTATTTGCAGGCTTTTCTTGTCTGCAACGAATTCAACTTCATTATTTCTAGCGAACATGCAATAGTCTTCATAGATTAATTGGGTATTGGTCTAGAAATCCCTGAAGAGCCCATTCAGTCCATCCAATCCTAGGTCTCCCTTTGAGGCCCCATCAAAGCTCAACTTTATAAATCCCTCCACCAAAGCTATGAAGTGGTCCAAAGATGTCATACCCATCCTGCCTTTTTTCCATGCCGAGGGAGCTATCATTTCTGGTGATAGATTCAACTTTTGTATTATTCGTGCCTCCTCAGGGGGTACATGCCAGTCCTCCTAGTGCCATTGCTTTGCTAAGAACTTTTCCCTGTTGTTCTAGATAATTCCTTCCTAGATTTTTTCTTAGGTTAAGGATTCATTCTTGAAAATTCAGTAGTTTCATTACTTCCTTATAGCCCATAGGGTTAGTCTTAAGGCTATTCCCTAAGATCTGTTTACCACCGGGATGGATAATATATGGTCTCTCTAGAGGAGTATTGTTTTTTGGATACTATGGTTATCCAGGTCCATTATTCTGAATACTCCTTACACTTGTCTCCTTTTCTGTTCTGCAAATGGGCAGGTGTTGAGCATGTGTTCAAGGTCTTCACTGTGATGTTGGCATTGCCAATAGAATGAGGGTCCTGCTTCGTGGAGCTGGTCGATGTTAAGATGTGCCCTCTACTAACTAGCCATAAGAAGTGCGCCACCTTTGGCCACCATCCTCCTTTCCATGTCTTTTTCCATATCAATCTTTTCCCTTCCTAGT
This sequence comes from Pinus taeda, assembly GCA_000404065.3. Taxonomy (NCBI): domain Eukaryota; kingdom Viridiplantae; phylum Streptophyta; class Pinopsida; order Pinales; family Pinaceae; genus Pinus; species Pinus taeda. Next base: position 61,053 of record APFE030842680.1, on the reverse strand, counting down.
CTTGCCTAATCTATATATCATAAGACTCGTATGCACCCTAGTTTCAAACTTATGGACTGGTATGTCCTCATCTGAGTATATTAGGGCCATTTAGGACAGTTACTTTTGTAGATCACATTTCTTTCTCTAGTTGATTCCAATGTTCCGTCTCAGGAGCCTGTGGCCAATACGCTTACTCCTTCCACCTTCTCCAACCTCCCTCCCCTTATTCTTCTTTGCAAAATTACTCTACTGTGTGGATGTTCCCATCACTGGTGTATATGAGTATATCTCTCAAATCTTGCATTTCAAACAATTGCTCCCTTTTTTTCCGGGATTATTGCTAAAATTCTATTGTTTTTCCATTGAGGATCTCCTAGAAGGCATGATGTTGGATGAGATTTCTATTTTGGGTTGTGAGGTTCCATATCATTAATCCCTTTTGAGGGCCCCTATATTGAAGAATGTCTTCGGTTCTTTTTGGCATGTTATATTTTCTTATCCATATTTGTTTCCAAAGGTCCAACCCCCCTCCTATGCATCTCCACCATAATTTTTCTCCCATTACTTGGCTTAGAATGTAAGGGTCATTGAGGCTTAAACCCCCTTCAATATTTTTTTTATCAAGGATCGTCCATGAAAACAAAGCCCATTTCTTGACTTCATGCGCACCTCCCCAAAGATATTTTTTTAATGATATCTACCATTTTGGAGCAAGATGTTTTCGGGCCTGCCATTACAAAAAGTTGATAAATAGGAATGCATTGAAGTATATATTTGAGGAGGATGGTCCTTCCTACTAGGTTGAGGGATCTGATAGCCCATCTATTGAGTTTTCCCTTAATTTTATGTAGCATAGTTTTCCAATAGGAGGTCTTCAATGAATTCTTAGATAGGGGCATTCCCAAATATTTAGATAGAAGGGATACAATGCCAAACCCCATGACCCGGGCAAGGTATGCCTAGAAGTTCCCTTGGGTGTTAAAAAAGAATATACATGATTTTTCATTATTAATCATTGTCCGAGAAGCCTCCATAAAGCTGTGCATAACCTCTTTTATTTAGTGGGCTTCTCTCAGTGTGGCATGACAAAAAAGCTTGATGTCATCTACGAATTTCTAGTGGGTGATGGCCAGGCTGTTGCCTCAGATCCTTAGACCTTGCAGCCTTGATTCCCAGAATTCATTTTTAATAAGGCATCCCAACCCTTCCACCGTGAGAATGAAAAGGAAGGGAGATATGGAATTCCCCCCATCTTAGGTCACAGGAGGAGTTACAGGTAGGGGTGGGAGAGCCATTGAGTGGAATGGAGATAATTGGGGAAGATACCGTGACATATACCTAATTTATCCATTGTTGGTCAAATATGAAGGCTTCGATGATGCTATTTGGGTAAGCCCAACTTAACTGATCATTGGACTTAGAGAGATCCAACTTAATCATCATCACGGGGATATTTCTTGCCTTTAGCGAATGCAATATTTCTTCTGAGGCTACAAACCCATAAAGGATTTGTGCACCTTGCACAAATCAATTTTTCTCAGTTTTATAAGGTTGGGTAGCATGGGTTTGAGGTGCTTTGCAATTATCGTGGAAATGATTTCGTATATAACATTACATAATGCAATGGGATGGAACCCTTGCAGATATTCATATTTTGAAGTTTTTGGAATAAGAGTAATGAATATGGCATTAAGACTAGGGAATACCTTCTAGTTTCGACTTGATTCTTCCACCACCTATAGAATGTCTTGTACCATGAAGCTCTAGGTAGCCTGGAAGAACTCTGTTGTGAACCCATCTAGGCCAGGGGCCTTGTTTTTTTGCATTCCTTTTACAACCTCTCTGACCTCCTCCATTGTGACTGCATGCATAAAGGCTAGATTTTGATCCCTAGAGACCAATTGGGGGATGTTGCTAATGATCCTTTGAATATCTTCTGAATGATCCTCTGATGGTTCTGTAAGGAGGTCTTTTAAATGGCTCACTAGTAATTCCTCCATTTACTCATGTTGAATCCTGTGATTCCCCTCCACATCTTTCAAGGAGTAAATTTGATTGTGCTACCTATGTTGGACCATGGATTTGTAGAATAAAAGAGTGTTTCGTTCACCTTCTCATAGCCATTTCACCCATGATTTTTTTTCCAGAGAATTTCCTCCTGTTTTCTTCTTTCTTCTAGTTGATTGATTAACTTGCCTTTTTTTTTAGTAGGTTATCTGATCTCCCTTCTTGGATGATTTATTGTTGCAGATCCTCAATTCTCTTATTCAACTGATGTTGATCTTTCATAATATGCCCAAATTCTTCCTTGTTCCATTTTCTTATCTTGTATTTGAGTTCCTTCAGCTTTAGTTGGAAGTTTTGCATGCAATTCTATCCTTTCTCTTCACTCTTCCTCGATCTCTATTCAAGTTTTTCTAGCAAATCTGGGTCCCTTAACCAACATGCCTCGAATCGGAAAGGTCAGTTCTTAGGTCATGCCTTCAAGTAGATCTCCAATATTATCGGCCAATGCTTAGAGCCCATACATGGGAGGATATAGGCTTCCATGAATATGTCCCTTCTTATAGTTTTCTCTAAGATCAAATATCTATCTATGCATGAAGCGATCTGGTGGCTTCTTCCCCTCCTATTATTCCAAGTATGAACTCCATTAATCATTGGTAGGTCTACTAGGTGGAGCTCCACTATAAGGTCACCAAGGGCTTCCATATCAGCCTCTGTTCATCTCATCCCTCTGTTATTTTATTTTAGGGAGGTAAGCATATTGAAATCTGCTCCTACTACCCATAGTTCATCTAGGTATAGATTCCTCAATTTTGTCAAATTCAGGAGGAATGCCCCTTTTTCCCCTAGGATGTGGGATCCATAGACCCCTATGAGTAGAACCCATTCTTGGGATCCAATATGCCGGAATTTTCCTCAAATTATTTCTGGTAGGCTAATCCATTCATCAAATATTATCTCTCTAGGATTCCAAAGGATCGCAAGATGTCCCGCACTACCATTTTCATCCACAACGATTACTTCATACTGTGGTTTGAATTTTTTTACGATTTCTTTCAATTTTCTTTCACTGATCTTTGCTTCTTGTATTATGATGATACTTGGCTTATCTCTCCTTAATATATCCTTAAGATACCTTTGTTTGCATCTACAAGTGAGGCCCAGTATATTCTAGGATGTAATAATCATTTCAACGGTATGTTGGGTTTGTGAAATACCTCTGACAGTGATACTACCCTTCCAGAGCTTACAAGTAACTCCCCAACCATCTGTATGGATTCATTCAAAGTTCTTCATCCGTGCTTCGTACCCCCTTTTCCTTGGGGTCCAGGTTGTTGGAATTGGCTGGCTTGGGAGCCTAAATGCTCTGGTTGGATGATAATAGGTGTACCTCGTTTGGCTTTTTATTGTTGAAAGGTTTCCTTATATAGTTTCTTTTGATCTTCTGGAATGAAACATTCATCCATACGTCGCCATTCTTGCAATAGGCATTTCATCACTTTTTCCTCTACACTGAGATCTTCCTTATGGTTGTCGATATCCATATGGACTTTCTCTACCATTTGCATGGGTTTTCTTTTCCTTAAGGTTCCAATGCCCCCTTTTTCTTGGGCTTGTTCCCCTTTCCGGGGGTTTTTTTGGTGTTCCCACCTTACATTGGATTGTGAGGGATTGTCACTCCTTCCTCCTCCTCTTCTAGCCATTCATACTAGTTATGGGTGCATTGTTATTTTTCATTCTGTGTAGATTTATGGTTTCATGAATTCCTTTGGTTTATTTTTCGTCGGACCTCCTGGAACCCTTTACCATCCTCTCTTGTCGTCACTTCCCCATCTATTTTCGTAGCTGCATGGCCTTCGTTTTGGTTTAGTGGGAAGAAACGTAATAGATTCCCATATTCATGGCAGCATCAACACCTGAAGGGAATGTGTTCATAGTCTAGGGGCTACTGGCATACCTCATCATGGTATTCTAGTTCTATTAAATCTAACAATGGCTTTGTGATGCTCATGTAGATGCATATTCTATCATAGGATTTGTACCTTCCCCATCTCGTGGAGCTTTCAACCTTGATGAATGTTCCAATAGAGTTGCCAATCCCCTCTAGAATTTATGGGTCCCAAAAATCCATTAGAAGGGTGAATAGCCTAACCCAAAATGGGGCGGCAAGAAGCTTTTCCTTATCTAAGTTGTAGCATTCCTCCCAATGTCTTATGAAAGGCCCTGCATTGTTGAAGAAATATGATTCATCCTGAAAAACTCTGTCTTTGTCCTCTAGATTGGAAAATATCAAGTAAAGAAGCCTTTTGCTCCCAGTTTGAGATCAATGTGGCCAGACTCTAATAAATTTACAAATGAGAATGTGACCCTTAATATACTTTATGTATTCCTCCAACTTGTTGTTATGAATGATAAATTTCAGTTTCCTAGCTATTTGTGGTAGGCATTGACCTCCCAGACCCACCTGCCATTGCATTTTGAGGACTGGGGTTCCTTTGTGACAACCATTATTATTTCCTGCAGCTACTCTGTGCAAACTAGATTCTCTTGCCGCAATGTTTCCGTAGGAGGGAATCTCTCCCCCCACTATTAGAGGTCTCATGACCCTGATCAGTAGGTGGCCGCAGTGTGCTGATATTGTAGAGTTCCTTCTTCACCAAAGGTTTTTGCAGGTTTGTTAGGGTTAGCTGATGAAACCCTAACCACGCTTCATCCTCTTACCCTAGCCCATCCTTCATCCGTTTTTTTTTTTGCCTCATTTTTAAAATTAATATAAATTATCTAATTTGTAGTGTTCGTGTTTCATTATTTAACAATTATTGGTATTACATATATATTATAATAATTTTCTAACTTTTCAATACACATTTTAAAAAGTTCAATACACAATAGATAATTTTAGTAGGTAAATTATTTCAAGCCTATAACTTTATCATAAAAGATAATTTATGGTGAAATTTATTTTTGTTTTGGATAATAAAATAGACTACAAAGATTTAATGCTCTATGTTTTTGATGTATTTCATTAAATTTAAGTTATTTTGATCCAAAGATGCACATTTTGACATGCAAAATATTGAATGCTTTATATTTGAGCATTTATTTCATGTATTTCATTTTGCTTTTATCTTGATATCTAATGCAAGCCCTAACCTTATAAGATGTCATGTGATTATTATAAAAAAAAACAAAACAAAACAAAAAATGAAAAAAAAAACTACCATGGTTGACATCTTCCATAGCAATATTTTTTCTTGTGGTCCTTCTTGGCATTTTCCTTAATTGGAATCATGATTTCTCTCTTTCCTAACATGATATATGATAGGAAAACCATTCATCAAAGTGAATTTTTCATTGTGCTAAATCACATAATGATTGATTATATCTTAATTACATCAAAGACATTTTTTTAAAGGGAAAACCTCTCTTTAATTTTAGTCATTTAGCTATATCCAATTAAGAACTACTGCCCATTGAAACATTGGAAAATGCTACATCATGATGTCTCTAAGTTTAACTCTTAGCAACTTCATCATCCTCACCTACCATGAACTCCAAATCATTATTATTATTGTTCATGGTAATTTCATTGGCCTATATCCACTCTTATCTTGAATTGAAAAAGTCGTATCTCACTGAAGCATCTACAATTCATTATGTATGAGGATATAACACTTAGTGTAGCCCTTGTGTTAATGGTAGCTTCACTATGGTCATCATATGATCAAATTCAACTAAGAATTATCACTTATTGATAGATTAAAAACTACCACATCATGTTGTTTCTAGGTTCCACTACTAGTAACTCCCTCTTGACATGCAATGGAATCAAAATTGTTACTTTTATTGTTCATGGTCATTTCATTGGCTCATATCCCCTGTTATCATGGATTGAAGAAGCCATATCTCACTGAAGGATGCACAATTCATCATGTATGATGATTGAACACTTAGGATGGCCCTTTTATTCATTGTAGATTCATTTTGGTCATTTTTTATGACAGGATGTGCCTTAGTAAGGTCAATAGGGCCTCATTACTTACACATTAGGGATTGTTATGGGTGCGTAGCTTTATAATACACTATCATAGAGAGGAAAAACTATACAATAATCAATCAGGGTAATGTCATTACAAGTTTCTTACTTACAACTTGCCTTGAGATCTCTATTGCTCATGCTAGTAGAATCGATGCCCTTACTTGCATAGGTGACGAAAACTAAGACTAATTGATGCCTTTTCCAGCATAAATATATAAACATTACTTTTAGTGAATGATATCCTAACATTCATCCCAATGTATTCCCTAACGAACATATTGTAATCAAGGTAAAAAAAAACTAATAAACATGGATTCTCAAAATAAAATAATATAGAACCTATGTACTATTACTTCACTCATCAATTCTTTTATATTTTACACCTTATTCTATATATAAAGTTTGGACATTATTCTATACATTAATAGTAAAAAACATATACATAATAGTAAAAAATGTAACTAATAGCATCTTAAAATTTAAGATATATATTTGTAATCACTAACTTCATTGTAAAGTTATAAATTAGAGATACATAAGTTACTTGTAACGTAATGGTTGTCTTGTATGGTCTGTTCCTCTCATTGACAATTAATTTGAAGTAAAAATAAATAAATAAATGCTAAAATTAAATACAAGTTAGTAAACCATAAATAGAAAAAGTATTTCTAACCCTTCAAAATTTAAATGAATAAATAGATAAGATATCAATTTAGAAAAAACCAATTAGCGAAGACTCTTCTCTCACGTCTCTGTGAGTTCAAATATTACTCATTCATATATATGCATTCACTTGTGAGTGTGATTACATACCGTTGAACCTAAACAAATATTTTCTTATTAGCTCTGCAGCACAAACGCGAGAACAGATTAAGTGCTTTTCTGTATTCGCGAATTTCATTTTAGTTTTGTTGTCTGCAGATACGAAGGGAGATTTACAAGAGAGTGAAGAGAATCCGTCTCTCAAAAGAGGTCACATTGTTATGAATAAGATACAGAAATTTCGACTCCCAAGAGGTCCCAGCCTTGTAATTCGACACTCACTTTTTCTCCCATAAAGTGTCCAGCTGATCCAAATCTAGGTCGACATGCGACAGTGGCCATTCCGGTTAATGGTTGTCAGTGGTTTGAGCTTCTTTTGAGAGTGATGCAGACTTCATCAAATATGGATGATGCAAGATCACGTGTTTCAAAATCAATGGAGGCACTTGAAAAGGTCATAGTTGTTGGCACAAGAAGAGATTTTATACATGGTGAAAACTTTCAAAAATAAAATGCGGTGCTGAAGTAACAAGTCGAAAGTCTTTCATCTGATAATACTATTCTCAAGCAAGCAGTAGTCATACAACATCAACGTCACAATGAGCATGAGGAAAGAGAACATGAATTACAACGTGCGAAGCAAAGTTTAACACAAAGTCAAGAGCAACTAAGGACTTTAGAGTTAAACAGTTATGCTCTCACATTGCAACTTCATCGGACTGAGGAAACTGGCCCCATTCCTGGGCACTTTCACCTTGATGTATTGTGAAAATTCGATCTACTTGTCTTTATAGTTATTATTCAATTCGTATTGCAACTTCGTCGGAGTGAGGAAACTGCCCCCATTCCTGGGCACTTTCACGCTGATGTATTGTAAAGACTCAATCTACTTGGCTCATAGTTATTAGTCTATTCCCCAGTAATGGGAGTTATATCTTGGTATCAAGGGGACTATTGCTACGTTGCATATTCCCTTCAAAACATTAGGGATTTGATAAGGGCATAAACCTTCTTCTAACTATAGCAAAGTGCAAGGTGTTTGTTAAAGGTATTTTTTGGTTGTTGTCAAGCACATAAACAGTTGAAGGAGTAAAACCTAACCATTAGTAAGTTATTAGGTTGTGTTATAATTGGTTCACTAGGAAGAAAATGGGTCCCTTTCTACTTGAGTGCATCTTGGTTCTATAGATAAATAAAGTGGCAGATGTTAAAAGCCTAATTTGTTAGAGTTGTGATGAAGGAATTCCAACCATCAATAAAACTATGTATTCATATTTACATATTGTAAATGAAATGCAATCATGAGTTTATCAAAGATACCTATTACATTGGTGTGATGATGTAATGTAATCTTATTTTATCATTTCCACTATTATTTTATAATTTCCTTAGGAGGCCCATTTTAGACCTCAAATCTCCCCTAATGTGTATCACCGTGGGGTGCACCATTATTGTTTGTGAAGAAGAAAGATGGTGCTCTTAGAGTATGCATTGATTACAGGCAGTTTAACAAAGTGACCATCAAGAAAAAGTATGAGTTGTCGAGGATTGATGACTTATTTGATCAGTTAAAGGAAGTAGTAGTATTCTCAAAGTTGATTTGAGATTCAGATATCATCATGTATGCATCAAGGAAGAGTTCATTTACAAGACAACTTTTTGGACCAGGTATGGGCACTATGAGTTTGTCATAGTTCCATTTGGTTTGACTAATGCTCCAACTACCTTTATGTGCTTGATGAATAGTGTATTGCATCCTTATCTTGACAAGTTTGTTATTGTATTCATGGATGTCATTTTGATATATTATAAGAATGAGGAAGATCATGCTGAGCATTTAGCAATAGTGTTGAGACTGTTGAGAGAGCATAAGTTTTATGCTAATCTTAGTAAATGTAGTTTCTTTCAAATAGATGTACATTACTTGGGACATGTGGTCTCCAAGGAAGACATAACAGTGGATTCAGAGAAGATAAGATATATCATGGAGTGGGAAGCTCATGGAAATGTGGATCAGGTAAGATCATTCATGGGGATAACACGCTGTTATAGGTGTTTCATGAGGAAATTCTCTCCGATTTCATATCTTATTACATCACTACAGAGACAAGGTAAGAAATTTGAATGGATAGAGAAATGCGTTACAAATTTTGAGCAATTAAAGTAATTGTTGACAAACACTCCAGTGTTAAAGATTACATACTCGAACAAAGAATTTGTAGTGTGTATAGACACTTGTAAGAGAGGACTTGGTGGAGTCTTGATGTAGGAGGGACAAGTAGTATGTTACGAATCATGAAAACTAAATGAGCATGAGAAAAATTATCTGACACATGATCTTGAGTTGGAAGTGATCATTCATGCGTTGAAGATGTGGAGGCACTATCTTCTTTGTAGGAGGTTTGAATTGACGACTAATCATAGTGGGTTGAGATACTTGTTTGACCAATTGAATCTGAATGCAAGGCAAGCTAGATGGTTGGCTACGATCAATGAGTTTGAATTTGAGATTAGGTACATCAAGGGTAAATATAACAAGGTTGCATATTCCCTTTGCAGGTGGATACAAGTAAATCAGATTGGAACTATGAGTTCTTATGGTACAGACTTAAGGATCATATTTTACAGGAAGGTCAGCAAGATGACATGCATAGAGAGCATATGCATAGGTTACAATGGAGTACATGTATAGGTATGGGTGCATAAGATGCATACTCTCATCTCTCAGCAGATGGCTTGATTAGATTTAGGGACATGATATATGTGCCAGACAACAGTGAGCTCAATAATATTATCTTGAGGGAGGTTCAAGTGAAACTGTATTCAAGTCACCCAAGGTATCAAAATACATTGACATCAGTAAATAAGTTTTTATATTGGCTGAATCTAAAGAAGGATGTGGTAGAATATGTGGCTCGATGTTTGGACTATCAACAAGTAATGTCATAGTGTAGGAATCCATAATGGAAACAGGAGGCCATTTCCACAGATTTCATTACACGTTTGTTGAGTACATCCAGATAGCATGATTCCATCATGGTTGTGGTGGACAGATTGAACAACGTAAACTTTGAAACGGGAACTGATACTGTTACTCCTTCTATAGAGATAGAAAAAAAGTGACCCGATTTTGAAAGGGGTGATGCAAAACACACATGTTTTTTTAAATAATTTTCATATTTTTTTGGCTTTTTTCTATAATTTGAGTTTATTTTTGTTTTTTTCATTATCAATTTTACTAGTTTTTTAATTTTTTCGTAATTTTGTTTTTTTTGTTCTCCTAGTTTTTACTAATGTTTT
>APFE030842680.1:39480-50515 GCA_000404065.3 Pinus taeda | reverse complement strand
TTAATTTTAATTTTATTTTATGTTTTCATTATTTTTTTTAAATTTTAATGTTTTTCAGGGTCATGATAAAATATTTTACGTCATTATTTCGAAATGTTGAAATCTTACTTTTGAAAAAAATAAGTGTTTTCCCAATGTTAACACTTTTCGTTTTGATGGTGTTTTTTGGACAATTTTTGTGCAAATTTGGTTTTCCCTGCCATTTTTAAAAGATGTTGGAAATTTACCCAAGAAAAAAAAGGTGTTATTCCAACATCAACACTTTTCATTTTTAACACTGTTTTGAGATTATAGTTCCTGTTTTGAGTTTATAGTTCCCATTTCAAAGTTTACATTGTTATTGACTAAGGTAGCACACTTCAATCCAATGAAGACTACGTATTCAACCAGTGATGTGGCACAGGTGTTTATCAGAGATGTGGTTAGATTCCTTTGTGTCTCGAAGACGATTGTGTCACACAAGGATGCAAAGCACACTTCTAAGTTTTGAAAGGAGTTATTTGTAGGTTTATGTACAAATTTGGTCTTAAGTACAACTTATCATTTGTAGAAATATGGATAGACAAAGAGGGTCTACACGATATTGAAGGACATGTTGAGAATGTATGTGATGCATCAAAAAAGGATATGGGAGGAGTACCTTCCATTGGTTGAGCTCTCTTATAATAATTTTTACCAAGAATCACCGAGGATGATTCTGTTTAAGGCATTGTATGTGAGGATTTGTAATAATCACATAAGTTGGAGTGACCTGGTGAAAAGGGCATTGATTGGACCGAACATGTTCGGATAAATGGAACATTAAATGAAAGTAATCAAGAAGAATCTAAATGCAACACAGGACAAGAAGAAAATCTATGCATATCAGAACGGGTTGTTTAAGGAGTTGCAAGTTGGGGAACATGTGTACTTGTGGGCCTTTCAATATTCTTGAAAATATTGGACGAGTAGACTATTGACTTGTACTACCTCCAATAATAAAAGTTCATGATGTTTTCCATGTGTCATTGCTTAGGAAGTATGTTAAAGATGTTGATCATGTGATTAACTAGTTTATATTGCAGGTGGATCCACATATTGTAGAGAAAGGTTCTCATGCTCTGGAACTAGGCAATCGAGCCTATTAAAGTGCAATGGAAGAACTTTGGGCCCGATAAATCTACACGAGAGATGGTGGATCAAATGTGGGCTATGTATCCTTCTTTATTCGTTGGTTGCATGAATTTCCTTGATATATACCTTCTTGTGATGTTTTGGTATATGTACATATGTATATGAATGTAAATACATCCATGAGTTGTGATATAAAGCTCCAATAAGTAGAATGGGGGCCATCCCAGTATGATTGATATGTTATTATGGTGTCATTGAACACCAAGGGCAGTGTTCCCCCAAGGAGGAGGGTTCTATAACTACCTTGGTGAAAATTCCATGTAATAAAAGTTAATAAAGGAAAAATAATAACTCAGTTATGGGACACTTATTCCAGGATGAATTTTTGTCAAAACATCCTATTGTGGATGTTCATTTTAGTTATTATGGCTAAGGAAATTGGCAAAGGAAATGGCAAAGGATTTCAAAAAGAAGAATGGCATTTTTAGCAATGTATTTATGGAAATAATGGAAATTAGGAGAATAGGGAGGTGAAAGGTCACAAGTTGCATAGAGACCAATGAAGGAAAATAATGGGAAATCAAGAAAATAGAGGCCACATTAATTAAAAGATTTCTGAGGATCAGTTTATGGCTTTTGGTCCGTTCAGTTTTGAAGTTCTCTCTTTATTCTCTTTCTCTCACACTCTTGAACAATTATATTTCTTAGATCACTTCATCATTGGATCAAGGAAGGAAATGAAGGAAAAGAGGAAGCAAAGGGTCAAGAAAATAACAAGAGGATCTAATAGCTACAACAAGATTTTTTATTGGTATCAATGTGCATGTATGCTTTCCTTCCTAGTTTTGGCATGCATGGTTATGCATGTGTGTTCTTGGTTCTCTTGTTTTCATGGGCATGGGGATTTCCAAGTGTAACTTTGTTCTTCAAGCTTACCTTGCCATTTCCAGATAATAATGGTGTGATGGGGTTTTCATGTTTTGGTTGAGATGGATAGAGAGATGGATTTGAAGTTGAGTGAGGTGGATCTCTGAATGAAAGAACACATGGCCTAGTGATCCCTTAACTGAACTATGGATTTTGGTAAAGCCACTGGCCTAGTGACCCTTGAACTAGACAGTGGGGTTCAAGGATTTCTGGATGGTTCTTTTGGTTTGAGTCCCACATTCATGGGGTCATTGGCTGAAGAGATATTTTTCTTAGCCAATATATTGTCATGTGGTACATGGTAGTGCCATACCATTTTGGCTTTTTCATTCATTAATAAGAGTTCATTTCCTTGTCATTTTATATGTAAAAGTACTAGATTATATGTGCCATTTATGGTTGTTGTATCCTCATTATTTATGTTTTTATACGCTGGTTATGAATATGTTTTATGTCAATGAAAATGTATGTTATCTTCATGTTTGATTTGTAAATGGTTGATCAATGAATCTATGACCTAATAGATGATAATGCATCTAGTTTGATAAGGCATCAATGCTTCTTAGCGATTCTTAGATAATTATAAGACCCTTATGATCATATTTGTTATTATGACCTGTAGAATGCATATTTGTGACATGATTGATGAAATTCCTATCATGGCTAGTAGGGGTCCACTCAAGTCTTTGTTCAATAATTTTCATTGGAATCTTTATTTCTATGTTTCTTTAAATCTTTTAAAATTCCATGATGTTCTGGGCAGTGACAAGTTCTATCCCTCAAATTTAGCCTTAAATAATGTAGTCACTAGCATAGCACTAGTAGAAAAAGGCTACAATCGCACTTAGACGGGTTCATGGAAGTGACTGGGACCCTTAGTCACTTGGAGTGCTTCCAAAGGGAGTGACTAGGGCTGTAGATCTTTGAACTATTGAGTTTCCTTAGGGTGGGTCACCTGGAAATGGGTAAAAATTAACCATTAGTAAGTTATTATGTAGTGTTATAATTGGTTCACTAGGAAGAAAATGGGTCCCTTTCTACTTGAGTGCATCTTGGTTCTATAGATAACTAAAGTGGCAGATGTTAAAAGCCTAATTTGTTAGAGTTGTGATGAAGGAATTCCAACCATCAATAAAACTATATATTCATATTTACATATTGTAAATGAAATGCAATCACGAGTTTATCAAAGATACCTATTACATTGCTGTGATGATGTAATGTAATCTTATTTTATCATTTCCACTATTATTTTATAATTTCCTTAGGAGGCCCATTTTAGACCTCAAATCTCCCCTAATGTGTATCACCGTGGGGTGCACCATTATTGTTTGTGAAGAAGAAATATGGTGCTCTTAGAGTATGCATTGATTACAGGCAGTTTAACAAAGTGACCATCAAGAAAAAGTATCAGTTGTCGAGGATTGATGACTTATTTGATCAGTTAAAGGAAGTAGTAGTATTCTCAAAGTTGATTTGAGATTCGGATATCATCATGTATGCATCAAGGAATATTTCATTTACAAGACAACTTTCTGGACCAGGTATGGTCACTATGAGTTTGTTGTAGTTCCATTTGGTTTGACTAATGCTCCAACTACCTTTATGTGCTTGATGAATAATGTATTGCATCCTTATCTTGACAAGTTTGTTATTGTATTCATGGATGTCATTTTGATATATTCTAAGAATGAGGAAGAGAATGCTGAGCATTTAGCAATAGTGTTGAGACTGTTGAGAGAGCATAAGTTGTATGCTAATCTCAGTAAATGTAGTTTCTTTCAAATAGATGTACATTACTTGGGACATGTGGTCTCCAAGGAAGACATAACAGTGGATTCAGAGAAGATAAGAGATATCATGGAGTGGGAAGCTCATGGAAATGTGGATCAGGTAAGATCATTCATGGGGATAACACGCTATTATAGGTGTTTCATGAGGAAATTATCTCAGATTTCATATCTTATTACATCACCTCAAAGACAAGGTAAGAAATTTGAATGGATAGAGAAATGCGTTGCAAATTTTGAGCAGTTAAAGTAATTGTTGACAAACACTCCAGTGTTAAAGATTACATACTCGAACAAAGAATTTGTAGTGTGTATAGACACTTGTAAGAGAGGACTTGGTGGAGTCTTAAAGTAGGAGGGACAAGTAGTATGTTACGAATCATGAAAACTAAATGAGCATGAGAAAAATTATATGACACATGATCTTGAGTTGGAAGTGATCATTCATGCGTTGAAGATGTGGAGGCACTATCTTCTTGGTAGGAGGTTTGAATTGATGACTGATCATAGTGGGTTGAGATACTTGTTTGACCAATTGAATCTGAATGCAAGGCAAGCTAGATGGTTGGCTACGATCAATGAGTTTGAATTTGAGATTAGGTACATCAAGGGTAAATATAACAAGGTTGCATATTCCCTTTGTAGGTGGATACAAGTAAATCAGATTGGAACTATGAGTTCTTATGGTACAGACTTAAGGATCATATTTTACAGGAAGTTCAACAAGATGACATGCATAGAGAGCTTATGCATAGTTACAATGGCGTACAGGTATAGGTATAGGTGCATAAGATGCAGACTCTCATCTCTCAGCAGATGTCTTGATTAGATTTAGGGACATGATATATGTGCCAGACAACAGTGAGCTCAAGAATATTATCTTGAGGGAGGTTCAAGTGAAACTGTATTCAAGTCACCCAAGGTAGCAAAATACATTGACATCAATAAAGAAGTTTTAATATTGGCTGAATCTAAAGAAGGATGTGGTAGAATATGTGGCTCAATGTTTGGAATATTAACAAGTAATGTCATATTGTAGAAATCCATAATGGAAACGGGAGGCCATTTCCACAGATTTCATTACACGTTTGTTGAGTACATCCAGATAGCATGATTCCATCATGGTTGTGGTGGATAGATTGAACAACGTAAACTTTGAAACGGGAGCTGATACTGTTACTCGTTCTATAGA
The DNA here is from genome assembly GCA_000404065.3 of Pinus taeda. NCBI lineage: Eukaryota > Viridiplantae > Streptophyta > Pinopsida > Pinales > Pinaceae > Pinus > Pinus taeda. The sequence continues at coordinate 45,493 of APFE030842680.1, read as the reverse complement.
GATAGAAAAAAAGTGACCCGATTTTGAAAGGGGTGATGCAAAACACACATGCTTTTTTAAATAATTTTCATATTTTTTTGGTTTTTTTCTATAATTTGAGTTTATTTTTGTATTTTTCAATATTAATTTTACTAGTTTTTAAATTTTTGCGTAATTTTTTTCTTTTTTGTTCTCCTAGTTTTTTCCTTAATTTCTCTATTTTTGCTTACTTAATTATTATATATATATATATATTATATATATTATATATTTTTAATTTTTGTTTTTTTTTTTCAATTTTTTTATCGTTTTTGAGATAATTGTTTTTAACATTTTATATTTTTGCATTATATATATATATATAATATATATCTATATATATATATTAAGCATCACATTTTAATCTTATTTTGTTAATTATAAAAAAAAAAAAATTGTTATTTTTTTTTTTAAATCTAGTTTGTTTATTTTTTTTTTTCTTTTTTTTTTTTTTTTTCTTTTTACTTACTTAATTTGTTGTTATGTTAAATGTTTTTTTGGTTTTCAATATTTTTGTCTTTTTTTTTTCTTTTGCCATTTTTTTTATGGTTTAGAGATAATTATTTATTTTTAGTTTCTCTTTTTTTTTACTATTTTATTTGTTTAATGGTGGTTTTTTTAACTTTTTAATTCTTATCATTAATTTTTGTTTTTTTTTTTTTATATTTGATTTTTTTAGTATATATTTTATTTATGTTTTGTTATCTTTATTAACTTTTTTTTGTTTTTGTGTTTTTTCATTGTTTTAATTTTTTCATTTTTATTTTATTTTATGTTTTCATTATTTTTTTTTTAAATTTTAATGTTTTTCAGGGTCATGATAAAATATTTTACGTCATTATTTCGAAATGTTGAAATCTTACTTTTGAAAAAAATAAGTGTTTTCCCAATGTTAACACTTTTCGTTTTGATGGTGTTTTTTGGACAATTTTTGTGCAAATTTGGTTTTCCCTGCCATTTTTAAAACATGTTGGAAATTTACCCAAGAAAAAAAAGGTGTTGTTCCAACATCAACACTTTTCATTTTTAACATTGTTTTGAGTTTATAGCTCCTGTTTTGACTTTATAGTTCCCATTTCAAAGTTTACATTGTTATTGACTAAGGTAGCACACTTCAATCCAGTGAAGACTACGTATTCAACCAGTGATGTGGCACTGGTGTTTATCAGAGATGTGGTTAGATTCCTTTGTGTCTCGAAGAAGATTGTGTCATACAAGGATGCAAAGTTCACTTCTAAGTTTTGAAAGGAGTTATTTGTAGGTTTATGTACAAATTTGGTCTTAAGTACAACTTATCATCTGTAGAAATATGGATAGACAGAGAGGGTCTACACGATATTGAAGGACATGTTGAGAATGTATGTGATGCATCAAAAAAGGATATGGGAGGAGTACCTTCCATTGGTTGAGTTCTCTTATAATCATTTTTACCAAGAATCGCCGAGGATGATTCTGTTTAAGGCATTGTATGTGAGGATTTGTAATAATCACATAAGTTGGAGTGACCTGGTGAAAAGGGCATTGATTGGACCGAACATGTTCGCAGAAATGGAACATTAAATGAAAGTAATCAGGAAGAATCTAAATGCAACACAGAACAAGAAGAAAATCTATGCATATCAAGACAGGTTGTTTAAGGAGTTGCAAGTTGGGGAACATGTGTACTTCTGCACCAAGCCAAAGAAGAGTTCCTTGCAAATTGGATCATGTGCCAAGATGGAACCTCGGTTTTGTGGGCCTCTCAATATTCTTGAAAGTATTGGACCAGTAGACTATTGACTTGCACTACCTCCAATAGTGAAAGTTCATGATGTTTTCCATGTTTCATTGCTTAGGAAGTATGTTAAAGATGTTGATCATGTGATTAACTAGTTTATATTGCAGGTGGATCCAGATATTGTAGAGAAAGGTTCTCATGCTCTGGAACTAGGCAATCGAGCCTATTAAAGTGAAATGGAGGAACTTTGGGCCCGATAAAGCTACACTAGAGATGGTGGATCAAATGTGGGCTATGTATCCTTGTTTATTCGTTGGTTGCATGAATTTCCTCGATATATGTTCTGTTGTGATGTTTTGGTATATGTACATATGTATATGAATGTAAATACATTCATGAGTTGTGATATAAAGCTCCAATAAGTAGAATGGGGGCCATCCTAGTATGATTGTTATGTTATTATGGTGTCATTGAACACCAAGGGTAGTGTTCCCCCAAGGAGGAGGGTTCTATAACTACCTTGGTGAAAATTTCATGTAATAAAAGTTAATAAAGGAAAAATAATAACCACAGTTATGGGACACTTATTCCAGGATGAATTTTTGTCAAAACATCCTATTGTGGATGTTCATTTTAGTTATTATGGCTAAGGAAATTTGCAAAGGAAATGGCAAAGGATTTGAAAAAGAAGAATGGAATTTTTAGCAATGTATTTATGGAAATAATGGAAATTAGGAGAATAGGGAGGTGAAAGGTCACAAGTTGCATAGAGACCAATGAGGGAAAATAATGGGAAATCAAGAAAATAGAGACCACATTAATTAAAAGATTTCTGAGGATCAGTTTATGGCTTTTGGTTCGTTTAGTTTTGAAGTTCTCTCTTTATTCTCTTTCTCTCACACTCTTGAACAGTTATATTTCTTAGATCACTTCATCACTGGATCAAGAAAGGAAATGAAGGAAAAGAGGAAGCAAAGGCTCAAGAAAATAACAAGAGGATATAATAGCTACAACAAGATTTTTTATTGGTATCAATTTGCATGTATGCTTTCCTTCCTAGTTTTGGCATGCATGGTTATGCATGTGTGTTCTTGGTTCTCTTGTTTTCATGGGCATGCGGATTTCCAAGTGTAACTGTGTTCTTCAAGCTTACCTTGCCATTTCCAGATAATAATGGTGTGATGGGGTTTTCATGTTTTCGTTGAGATGGATAAAGAGATGGATTTGAAGCTGAGTGAGGTGGATCTCTGAATGAAAGAACACATGGCCTAGTGATCCCTGAACTGAGCTATGGATTGTGGTAAAGCCACTGGCCTAGTGACCCTTGAACTAGACAGTGGGGTTCAAGGATTTATGGATGGTTCTTTTGGTTTGAGTCCCACATTCATGGGGTCATTGGCTGAAGAGATATTTTTCTTAGCCAATATATGGTCATGTGGAACATGGTAGTGCTATACCATTTTGGCTTTTTCATTCATTAATAAGAGTTCATTTCCTTGTCATTTTCTATGTGCCATTTATGGTTGTTGTATCCTCATTATTTATGTTTTTATATGCTGGTTATGAATATGTTTTATGTCAATGAAAATGTATGTTATTCTCATGTTTGATTTGTAAATGGTTGATCAATGAATCTATGACCTAATAGATGATAATGCATCTAGTTTGATAAGGCATCAATGCTTCTTAGCGATTCTTAGATAATTTTAAGACCCTTATGATCATATTTGTTATTATGACCTCTAGAATGCATATTTCTGACATGTTTGATGAAATTCCTATCATGGCTATTAGGGGTCCACTCAAGTCTTTGTTCAATAATTTTCATTGGAATCTTTATTTCTATGTTTCTTTAAATCTTTTAAAATTCCATGATGTTCTGGGCAGTGACAAGTTCTATCCCTCAAATTTAGCCTTAAATAATGTAGTCACTAGCATAGCACTAGTAGAAAAAGCCTACAATAGCACTTAGATAGGTTCATGGAAGTGACTAGGACCCTTAGTCACTTGGAATGCTTCCAAAGGGAGTGACTAGGGCTGTAGATCTTTGAACTATTGAGTTTCCTTAGGGGTGGGTCACCTCGAAAGGGGTAAAAATTAACCATTAGTAAGTTATTAGGTAGTGTTATAATTGGTTCACTAGGAAGAAAATGGGTCCCTTTCTACTTGAGTGCATCTTGGTTCTATAGATAACTAAAGTGGCAGATGTTAAAAGCCTAATTTGTTAGAGTTGTGATGAAGGAATTCCAACCATCAATAAAACTATGTATTCATATTTACATATTGTAAATGAAATGCAATCACGATTTTATCAAAGATACCTATTACATTGGTGTGATGATGTAATGTAATCCTATTTTATCATTTCCACTATTATTTTATAATTTCCTTAGGAGGCCCATTTTAGATCTCAAATCTCCCCTAATGTGTATCACCGTGGGGTGCACCATTATTGTTTGTGAAGAAGAAAGATGGTGCTCTTAGAGTATGCATTGATTACAGGCAGTTTAACAAAGTGACCATCAAGAAAAAGTATCAGTTGTCGAGGATTGATGACTTATTTGATCAATTAAAGGAAGTAGTAGTATTCTCAAAGTTGATTTGAGATCTGGATATCATCATGTATGCATCAAGGAAGAGTTCATTTACAAGACAACTTTTTGGACCAGGTATGGGCACTATGAGTTTTTTGTAGTTCGATTTGGTTTGACTAATGCTCCAACTACCTTTATGTGCTTGATGAATAGTGTATTGCATCCTTATCTTGACAAGTTTGTTATTGTATTCATGGATGTCATTTTGATATATTCTAAGAATGAGGAAGAGCATGCTGAGTATTTAGCAATAGTGTTGATACTATTGAGAGAGCATAAGTTGTATGCTAATCTCAGTAAATGTAGTTTCTTTAAAATAGATGTACATTACTTGGGACATGTGGTCTCCAAGGAAGACGTAACAGTGGATTTAGAGAAGATAAGAGATATCATGGAGTGGGAAGCTCATGGAAATGTTGATCAGGTAAGATCATTCATGGGGATAACACGCTATTATAGGTGTTTCATGAGGAAATTCTCTCAGATTTCATATCTTATTACATCACTAGAGAGACAAGGTAAGAAATTTGAATGGATAGAGAAATGTGTTGCAAATTTTGAGTAGTTAAAGTAATTGTTGACAAACACTCCAGTGTTAAAGATTGCATACTCGAACAAAGAATTTGTGGTGTGTATAGACACTTCTAAGAGAGTACTTGGTGGAGTCTTGATGTAGGAGGGACAAGTAGTATGTTAGGAATCATGAAAACTAAATTAGCATGAGCAAAATTATCTGACACATGATCTTGAGTTGGAAGTGATCATTCATGCGTTGAAGATGTGGAGGCACTATCTTCTTGGTAGGAGGTTTGAATTGATGACTGATCATAGTGGGTTGAGATACTTGTTTGACCAATTGAATCTGAATGCAAGGCAAGCTAGATGGTTGGCTACAATCAATGAGTTTGAATTTGAGATTAGGTACATCAAGGGTAAATATAACAAGGTTGCATATTCCCTTTGCAGGTGGATACAAGTAAATCAGATTGGAACTATGAGTTCTTATGGTACAGACTTAAGGATCATATTTTACAGGAAGGTCAGCAAGATGACGTGCATAGAGAGCTTATGCATAGGTTACAATAGAGTACAGGTATAGGTATAGGTGCATAAGATGCAAACTCTCATCTCTCAGCAAATGGCTTGATTAGATTTAGGGACATGATATATGTGCCAGACAACAGTGAGCTCAAGAATATTATCTTCAGGGAGGTTCAAGTGAAACTGTATTCAAGTCACCCAAGGTAGAAAAATACATTGACATCAGTAAAGAAGTTTTAATATTGGCTGAATCTAAAGAAGGATGTGGTAGAATATGTGGCTCGATGTTTGGACTATCAGCAAGTAATGTCATAGTGTAGGAATCCATAATGGAAACGAGAGGCCATTTCCACAGATTTCATTACACGTTTGTTGAGTACATCCAGATAGCATGATTCCATCATGGTTGTGGTGAACAGATTGAACAATGTAAACTTTGAAACGGGAACTGATATTGTTACTCATTCTATAGAGATAGAAAAAAAGTGACCCGATTTTGAAACGGGTGATGCAAACCACACATGTTTTATTAAATAATTTTCATATTTTTTTGGTTTTTTCTATAATTTGAGTTTATTTTTGTATTTTCAATATTAATTTTACTAGTTTTTTAATTTTTTCGTAATTTTTTTCTTTTTTGTTC